>CM075807.1:77895788-78195174 GCA_037975025.1 Excoecaria agallocha
AGTAGTGTATAGAGAAGTAATGATCTTATAATCATGTGCTTGCCATGCCACCTTCAGTTTATGAACTAATTGTCAAATTCTCTTCCAAAATCTTATGCTAAGCTTTTGTTAATAATAGAATTTATCACATATGCACGTAAAATAAACTTCTAAACTATATATTTAGAAGTCAAAATGTTCTGTAGCCACACTCCATACCTCATAATACGATCATCATAATTTTAGGCTTAGTATAATTTTAACTTAAATTTGGTATAAAATAAAAAAACCTTCTGCGTATCTAAATTTGCAAATACCCAAATACATACTCTACTTAATAAAAAGTACGTATTTTTTGTTATGTATGTAAATATGAAGTAATTTTAAGATAGAAATTGAAAAATCTGATATGGTATTTTAAATGACATGTCTTATTTTAACCGTTATGGTATGTATGTGGGATATGCACGGTTGAAGGTATGTATTTTCCACTAAATTTATTGTTATTGAGAAAAGAGAGAAATGTCTTTCAAAAAATAAAAAGAAAAGAAATAAGAGCGAATGAAAAATAAAAGAGATAAGATTAATGGAAAAAAAGTCTAAAAAAAATTGCAGGAGCAATTATCATCTTAGAAGGTAATGAGTGCATTTTTGTCAAATTTAATAGTATAATAGAGTGTGTGTATAATTTTGCTCCACTAGATTTCTTCTTCCACCTAAGCCTCTTGGAGAAATTATTTATGTGGTTGTTTCGTAATCCTTGATGTTCTTGCAATTTTTTGCAGTTTTCAGATCTTAACACAGAAAGCTTCGATGAGTATTCTAACGAAGTTTTTCTCCTCTGTTCATCTATATTGTCAAGTGATTTCTTGACATTAGGTGTTTCTTGTTTACTTGAGTTGCTTATTTCAATGACAATTACTCAAGATCCAATCTACTGGTTCTGATAATCTTGAATCTTCTTTGGTCTTGGTACCTTTTACTGGGACAAATTACAGAACCTGGTACAAATTTATGAAGTTGGCTTTACGGCGAAGCGAAGATTATATTGTTACTAGAAAAACTCCTCAACCTTCTGAAACTTAGACGATTTTGGGATTGGTGTGGAAATAACGCTCTTGTCATTTCCTGGATTCTAATTATTTATCGAAAGATTTGTATGATTCTTTCGTTTAGTTACTACTGTGAAGGAGCTTTGGGATAAGTTGAAGAGAAGATTTGGTGAATCTAATGGACCAAGCGGTACCAGATTAAAAGAGAGTTGAATGCTACTACTCAAGGAAATAGTTCGATTTTGCTTATTTTACTAAGCTCAGTAGATTATGGGATGAATTGTATTGCATTGTACCTTTTTCCCAATGTACTTATGCTGTAAGTGTGGTACGTTTAAGGAGTTGAATGAACTTCATGAATCTGATATGATACTTCAATTCTTGTTAGGATTGAATGAGAGTTACAACAATGTTGCAAATCAGATTCTACTACTTGATCCATTGCCTAATATTGATAAGGTGTATTCGATGATTTCCAATGTTGAAAAGCAGCTGCAGATTAGTATGTTTGTTAATGAAAATATAGAAAATACTGCTTCTTGCTGGATCAAACAAGAATTTAGGAAGTTCCAAGATATCCTCATTCAAGAAGAAAGAAAATGCTAAGAAGGGAGACCGGTATTGTACTCATTGTAAAACAGAAGGGCATACCAAGGAAACTTGTTTCAAGATTATAGGTTTTCGTGATTGGTATTAAGAAATGAGATAGAAAAATAAGAAGATGGGGCCTAAGACAACTAGTCATAGAATTAATATGGCTAATACTCCTCTTGATGGTGATGATAATGACGATTCAGATTAGCAGTCTATGAAGAATTTTATACAACAAGAGATTTCAAAAATGCTTAAAGGCAAGCAAGTTGTTCAAACTGAGTGCATCAATTTTGCACAGGATTTGCAGTACAATTCTTCTACTAATTATTCATTTTCTTCATTTCCATCTTCTTTTTCCTCTTCTTCGTTTCTTAATGCTAATTCAACACATACTTTGTAACACGAACTTTGGTTAGCAAAAAAATAGTAAAAGCATACAAAAATTTCCTTTCCTCTAAATATGCTTCGAGGAAGCAAATGAAGCTTTATAAGGAAGCAAATGAAGCCTAAAAGTACAAAATCAATCTAACCCAACAATAAGAAGCCAAACAACAAATCGTACTTATTGAAATATTCATCCTTTTTTCTTCATGAATCAAGAAAGATAATCTATTTGACAAGAGTTGAATTCAAAATTATTAAAGTATCTAACACTAGTCAAAAAGTGTATTAGTAACTAATTTGCAAATATTCTTTTAGAACTCCGAAAGACTAACGGGACACAAAATGAGTGTTACATTACTAAAAAAAAAAAAAGAAACATTTATTTTCACTTGAGAATGATGCCTTAACTCCAAAAATAAACATGTTGTATATCGCTTGCTGATGAACAATTGGGTAGCAACGACCATAGGAGAGTGCAAGCCATGTTATAGCAGTGTGGCAAATCCTGCCAAAAACAACAAATAAAAGGTCAAGAAACTTGTAATTTAGAATGCTTCATTCTGAACATTGGCATTATGAGGTATGACAGGAGACTTCACTAAAAAGAAATCATTAATGTTATCCTATGAATTATCGAGGGGATGAGACAAACCCTAGAAGAGTAGCAATCAAATCTACTTAGCTTCTTCTAGCTTGAATTATCAATTAGTCTCATTTTTGATCTAAAATTTGCTTTCAACAAAAGATCAAGTTTTGAAACAACCAAGTTATGTGTTATATTTTACATCTACTCATTTCCAACATATGAGGAGTTCATAGGAAAATTGCACCAACTTGGATCTATGAATACTATGATTTGTATCCTACAACAAAGGTTCCAACTCAGAACAGTAAGATACCCTCCTTACTTCTTAAATGCCAAAAATTCCAAACACCCAAAACATAAATCAAATAACGGCCTACTACTTTCTACGATTTTGCTCTGTTGGGTGATAAATGACTAAAAATCCATCAAGATTAAGATTAGCTAACAGATGCATGAGCATAGAGTCAATCATTCAAAACCTATAAACAACTTGGGATAAAGATCAATTACATAAAATTAAAAACTACAACTTCCTTTTTGCTTTTACCATATAAGAAACCTTAAATGTAATTTGCAAAATGAGAAATTAATCTATAAAATGACAAATTAATTACTTACCAGTAGACAGTAAGATGAGATGAGAGGCAGATGGCATGACTTCGAGAGAGAGGAAGAGCAGTGGTGAAGGAGAACGACGGTAAGGGAAATCAGAGGATTGCGAAATGGCTGGCGTGAAGGAGAGGGGTGACAATTGAGGATGAGCGGCGAATAGTGTGACGGAGAGAGGCAGAATGGTTTGAGATAGGTAGAATTTTAATTTTTTATATATAAAATAAAAAAATTAAACCGGTTGATTAATCGAAACCGACGATTTTTTCAAATCGTGGATTGAAAACCAAACCGAAAAATCGATCAACTATAAAAATCGATTCGAATTTAGATTGATTTTTTAGTTAACCATTTTTTCAATTTTGTTTGCTCCCCTAATGGTTATAAACTTATAATCTGAATAATTTGCTTTTTTTTTAGCAAAATTTTTGGGTTAGGTTGAAACTTCACAGTTCATACAATATATAATTCACATGAACTAAAACTCAACGCTAATGGAGCTTAAAATAGAAAAAAATATATATATATAATACGCTAGAATGGGTGAAAAATAATTATCTTATAGTACGAATCATGATGGGGCCGAATTATAAATGAATTTGATTAACTTATAATTTAAACGGGTAGCTGTTAACGAATTATAAATGAATCAAAATTTATTAAATTTTATATATTTTTTTTTAAATATTTCATTAAAAATAAAAAATTATGCATTAAAATTTATAAAAACAATTGATTTTATATTTAAATTATAAACAAAATTATAAACAAAATCATATAATTAGTAAAATTATTTTGCATGTCAAATGAGTCAGATCATAATGAATTATGGGCATTTGAAATCGAAATTGAATCATAACATAGTAAAAGAAAAATAAAGGAAGGATAAAAAAAACTCTTAATTCAAAAAACACAATTAATCAGAAGTTGAAAAAAAAAACAGATACGGACACTGTGCGAGGGCTATCCCTATTTTCCAAATAAGCCTAATAAAAAAAAAAAAAGCAATAAACCGTTGCATAAATCACGCTAATAAGCGAAAAAGAAAGTGATTTGGCAATGTCACGTGAAAGTCACATGCGCATGACCCATAATAAGCGCAACTCTGTCTTCTTACACTAAAGACATTTTTCAAAATTAAACATCACACTACAACCCTGCAACTCTACTTCTTCTCCTTCTTCTTCCTCTCTCTTTTCCTTTTTCAATCTCCTTTCTTTCAGGAGAGAAAAAGGAAGAAACAACAATGGAAGAAGAGAGCTATAAAAGAATATCTCCAAAATATACTAGATTCGCTTCACATTGCTGTTTTCTAATCTCCATTTTCACCATTTTCACCACCACATTTGCCTTTGATTACGCCGATGCATTAACCAAAAGCCTCCTCTACTTCGAAGCCCAGCGCTCCGGTCGGTTACCTTACAATCAACGAGTCACTTGGCGCGATAATTCGGGACTCACTGATGCTTAGAACAGGAGTAAGTGTGAATTACGGGAGAATTTTATGCGTCTAACAGATTGTGTTATTGATTCAAAATTAAGGAGAAATTCTGTTTTTTCTTTAGGTGGACTTAGTAGAGGATATTATGATGCAGGGGACCATGTGAAATTCGGGCTGCCAATGGCGTTCACTGTGACAATGTTATCTTGGGGAGTGATCGAGTTCCGGGATCAGATCACTCGCGCCGGTGAATTAAAACACGCATTGAAGCAATTAAATGGGGGACTGATTATTTCATTAAGGCTCATACCAGCCCTAACGTGTTATGGGTAGAGGTAATTTTTACTACGTTTTAATATAATTTTATGTAATTTTGAGGATTCGAATTAGTTAATTAATTAAATTTATCGTGTGCAGGTCGGTGATGGTGACACTGATCATTACTGCTGGCAAAGGGCCGGAGGATATGACCACCTCTCGGCAAGCTTACAAGATCGATGAGAACAATCCTGGGTCAGATCTTGCCGGAGAGACGGCGGCCGCAATGGCTGCAGCTTCTATAGTTTTTAGAAGAACCAACCCATATTACTCTCACTTACTTTTACACCATGCTCAACAGGTAAGCAAAATTTAAGTCAAATTGTGGTCAATAGAATCATGTGGCTGCTTAATTTAATTATTTTAAATTTCTATCATATCTCCGTCCGCTAAAATGGTCAATATATTAATTAGTGGCATAATTACGGGATACTTTACATATATATATATATATATATATATTATATATATATATAATATATATATATCATTAAAAAAAAACTTATAACTTTTTGTAATTTTATTTAAGTATTAGCTATCTGATCAGCTCCTAATTGTTAGGAAATGCTTGTATTAACATGAAGCAAATAATTTAGTTAAGTGATATTGACATGACGATTATAATTATGAAATTTCAATTTTGACTCTTTATAATTGAAAAAAAAATTGAAGTTGAATTCAAGAATTTCAAATATTTTTTGATTTTGTTAATATTAGATTATGATGTGTATTTGATACGGTTAAAATGTTTTTGTGTTTGTAGTTATTTGAATTTGGAGATAAATATAGAGGAAAGTATGATGATCATGTTAAGGTGGTAAAGAGCTACTATGCGTCGGTGAGTGGGTACATGGATGAGTTGTTGTGGGGAGCTATGTGGCTATACAAGGCCACCGACAATGAGGAGTACTTAAACTACGTGATTAGCAAAGCTCATTGTTTTGGCGGGGTTGGCTGGGCCATAACGGAGTTTAGTTGGGATGTTAAATATGCTGGGCTTCAAGTTTGGCTTCTAAGGTAAAAACTCTCTCTTTTCTCTCTCTAACCCTATACATATGCTCTCATGCCTTGAAAATTTTGGGTGTTTTCTTCTCGCATCTTAGTTGGATTTGCCTTTTGCTCGCAATTCAAATATGGAATCATAATTTACTTGACGTTGAATTATGCTTTTGCTTTATTTAACGCGGAGTGGGCCCTAATTAAGGTATAAATATTACATAAATACTTGTTGTTGTCTCCCTAACTATTCCCCAGTGTTCTATAGAGGTTAATTACATATTTGGTCATTAAAATTTTACTTTAATACCGCCTCAATAAAAAAAAAAATCGATTATAACCATGATATAATTGAATTATTATTTAATTAAAATAAAAGTAAAAAATGCTGAAAATTGTCATTTAAATGATTGAAACTTGACACAACATTTTAACTATTTTAGATGGGAAATGATTTGCTAGTTATGATGAGAGCCATGTGTTCAATTGCGGTCATATGATTGTCAATTCTTAGCGATTTTTACTTTTATTGTAATTAATTAATAGTTGATATACATTCTAATTATAAATTAATTGTTTTTAATTGAAGCATCAAATAATAACAGTAGATGTAATTAACTCGGCATTTTATAAAAGAAGCCCAAAAAGAAAAGGGAAAAAGTGGGTTATTCTGTAGCATAAAAGCATGTGCAACTTATGCTTTGATAACTGTAGTTTCAGACCAAGGGCATACCATGAGGGAGCCAAATTTACACAAATTATTTTAGATGTTTTGGTGAGTGGCGATCTAGTGCGTCGTGTCGTAATGTGCATCGTTCAATTAAAAATGAAAATAATAAGTATACTGATGAAACGGTGTGCATGTGTATATTCCACATGAACGAACCGAATGATGTTCCGTTTCGGTTGTATTCTATTAAATTTAAAGAGGAATTTTGAATTTGACTTCCAATTTTTTTATCAAAAATAATTTTTGAGATGAGCCAAATTAAAAATAAAAGAACTTTAAATAGTAAATTGTAAGTTTTACATTATATTTCGGTGCAAAATGAAAATTTGGCCCCTTATTTATGCTTTGGTTATAGGGATAATCATGGATGGAATATTCCCATCCTTGGTAGGAAACTGCCCTAATGAACGGAAAATTTTCTTCGTGAGGATGAAAATGAAAAAAAAAAAATTTCGATTTAGAATTCAGTACAAGGATAGAAATTGTGATTCCTATATCGAAATTTAAATTATAGGGAGTCATTCTTCGTCTCTTCTCTGCCCTGTAATCATTCCTACTTGCTCAACATTATTCAGACTTAGGGATTTTGTAGTTAAGTTGCTAATACTGCAGTGTTTTCTAAGGAAAAAAAAACTTAAAATATTATTACTTTAAAACACCAATTAGTACCTAAACAATTAGTATTTGACATTTAAGAAAAAAAATTCAATTTTATAACTCATTTTTCCTAAATATCTATAGGATTGATGCATCGTAAACCATAGAAAAGAAAGTAATTAATATGCAATATAGTCGTAATTTTGTGCGTTAAAATAAATAAAAAGAAAGTAGTTTGTCTTGCGCACAAGATAGTGGATAAAGCACCTTACAATGTGACCCAGCAAAATATGACCATAACTATTCCACTGCGAAACGGAATAACAAGGAGATCAAAATCTTATTGATGTTGCAGAAATGAAGTGATAGGCTTGTCTGAACCTTTTAGCAGAAATGCTCTTGTAATTGTGGGTCCCGTTTGTTAAACCAATTGAACGGACACAACCTTTTCTTTCATTTTCGTTTCTGGTCCTGTGGGCATAGTTTGTTGGGTGAGGCACAAACTTTCTCAACCTTGTTAAACTGCACTACGTGGACCTACTTATGGGTCTACAATAAAATATCTCCTAGAACACTTTTTTTTGTTTTTTTTTTCTAACAAAAAATAAAAAATTGATAGTTTTTTTTAAGAGGATAGTTCAGTGCGTACACATAAATCATCGAATTGGTGGCATGCATGTGATGCATGCACACTGTATTATATCTATTTTTAAGAATTTAAATTTTACCTACAATTATGATCCAAAAACTCACCAAGTGGGAAGAAAGTTATATATCAAAAATCGATAAGAAATAGAAACTACGTACAAGAATAGTTACACTGGCTTATGGTATGAGGCCTTTTAAAAAAATATGAGGGTCTGGCACGAAAATTAAGATGAATAAGCCCAACAAAATCAATATTTATAACGGCATGTTATCAGTAGATTCGGGATCAGAAAGAGTTATAATCACTAACTGTCCTGAATTGACTGATTGTTTGGCTGTTATAATGGATAGATAGTTATTAATGAGCTCATTAGTTCACTGGGGCGTTGGAAATTCTTTCCATTCTCTTTCTGTTTTCGTGTTCTATAAGCCCATAATGACTTTATCACATAAATAACTCATTCAAGCACCGTTAGAGTAGTTAGTTGAAATATTATTTGTCATTTAAAGAAATGACAAAAGAGAAGAAAAAAGAAAAAATGAGGGAGATCAGAACTTGATCGAGACATCTCCGTTAAATCTAAACCAGCATATTATTCCAACATCTCCTTAGAATCAAGCTTAACTCATTCTAAACTTAACTTGGAATAATAATTTGTATACATTTATAAATTATTAATATATGTATAAGAATGAGTTTGAAACACTATTTTAAAATGGTAATCCAATGCATGCCAATGTGATGCGCGTGCATTTAACTCGTTGGACCATAAACATTTATTTAATCAAACGGTCTAAATGTATACACATTACATGCACATGCGCACTGTATCTCATCCCACTCTTTTATTGAATTTTCTTAAAAAATAAAAGATTTACTTTATTTCATAGTTTCATTTAAGAAATTTATTTATTAAATACAGATTTTCTTGAGTATTAATCCTGTGCACATCATACGGATTCGCTGCGTGTTATGCAGTGCCCAGTTGGTTGACTAATATAATCAATATGCTTTGGTTATTCGGCGAACAATATGTCGCGCGGTGCACCTGCATACTGCACACTGAATCATCTTTCGATTTCCTTACAATGTATATTTTTGGGGAAAAAATAAAACATATTAATCAAATTATATATATTTTTTTGGTTAATTTTTTAATTGCAGCTGCTGATGGATGAAAAGCACAAGAAGCATAATTACATATTAGAGCAATATCATTCAAAGGCAAAGTACTATATTTGCTCATGCCTTGACAAAAACAATGGTCGCAATGTAGAGCGAACACCGGCTGGACTCTTGCACATTAGGCAATGGAATAACATGCAATACGTCTCAACAGCAGTTTTTCTTCTCACCATCTATTCCGATATGATTCGAAATTCGAACCAAAAGCTAGAATGCCATGGAGGATTAGTAGATGATGAAGAGATCCTTAACTTTGCCAAATCTCAAGTTGATTACATATTAGGTTCTAATCCAATGAACATGAGCTATTTAGTAGGTTATGGTCCAAAATACCCCACAAGGGTTCACCACAGAGGTGCATCAATTGTGTCATATAGAGAGAATAAAGGTTTCATTGGGTGCACACAAGGCTATGATAATTGGTATAATAGGGAAGAAGATAACCCTAATGTTATCGTTGGGGCATTAGTTGGAGGTCCAGATTGTCAAGATAATTTCATGGACAAAAGAGGTAATTATATGCAGACTGAGGCCTGCACATACAATACTGCACCATTAGTAGGAGTTTTTGCAAATTTGTTAGAATTGGAGGACCAAAAGGAAAAGGTTGATTATAGTTATAAAAATAATCAGCCTTTGGTTGCTTCCTATTAGAATTAAGTTCATAAACAAAATGGAATATATATTAGTATTCAATAGATATTATACAACAGTGTTCTTGGGTTGCTGAACACTAGGGTGCTCAAGGCTCATTAGTTCTTAATTTGGGGATAGGGCAAAAAAAGGCTTGTCATTTTGTATCTACATTTTTATTTTCTCCTTTTTACAACGGCATAAAATTAGAATACTATTGTATAATCCCTTGCTTTTATTTCAAATTTTAATATTGTTGAATCAGTTTAGATATTCCCCTGCAGAACAAGACAAGAATTTTCCATAATTTTTAAGTATTATGGAAAGAAGATGGGTAAATGGGTAAGTATCGCTAACAAAGTTATTGGGGCGCCAAATCAATGCAATGCCAATCAACTAACAAGTTGGTTCAATTTGATGTCAAACCATTAACTACAAAATATAGAGAGCATCAAGGATTATTCTTTCCATGGTTTCATAGTGTACTCTCTGGTATTGTATTTTATTATCCGGTATAAGAATCATATTTGAAACTAGGGCGGAGCCAGAAAATTTTGTTTGGAGACCCATAGAGAAAATTTTGTTTAAAAGTCAAAGAAAATAAGATTAGTTTTGTAGAAAAAATTGTTGAATTTGACTTAGCTATATAGTTCTGAACTTTTAGGCCAATTTAAAACATAATTTTTACTTTTGATTATATTATTAATAGGAGTGAGTATATAATGGTTAACCAATCTATTAACAAAAAAATAAAATAAAATAAATAATTAGTCCATTAACATTGATTTTTTAAAATCATTAATCATTAACATGTTCACTTCATTTACTTAACCAATTCATTAGTTTTGATTTTTTAGATTTGGTTAACCGATATTTTTGGGTTAATTACACTACAAGAAAATTGTAATTTAGCAACGGAAAATGTCAAATTTCTGTTGCTAATCAAAAATAGCAACGGAAATTAGCAATGGAAACTTTGGTTGCTAATCCAGCCGTGGCTATTTTTAGCAACAAAAATTTATTCCGTTGCTAAATCAACAATGTTTGATTCAGTGAACTGGTCAATTTTAGCAACGGAATATAAATTTTCGTTGCTAAAATTAGCAACGGAAACCACTTTCCGTTGCTAATTTCACCCACCACCATAAACATTGACGACGGTAATATCCGTCGTTAACAATTATTACAATTTTTTAATATCAATAGATATTAAAAAATTTATATACTATAGATATGGAAAGAGTGAACTCCAAGCTGTACCTGCAGAACTGCTACATAATGAAGGAGAATGAAAGGCTAAGGAAGAAAGCACATCTCCTTAACCAGGAGAATCAAACACTGTTATCTGAGCTGAAACAGAAGCTATCTAAGGGTAACTCAAAGGCCAATGCCAACAATAACACTATTCCTGATCTCAATCTCAGCTCAAGTTCTTCCCAAAATCCTGCCAATTCCAATGCTAATTGATCCTACTGGATAGTTTATAATGACCCCACTAGGACTCTCTTTTGCCTTTTTGTGTAAAAGCATTAGTAGTAGTTGTTCCCATTTTGGTCATATAGGACAGTAGTACTATTTTGCAATCAAGATTACTTTCACTTCTATTTCAATGTTTTATCTCTTTTTTTATTTTTATTTTTTTGGGTTGGAGGGTTATATTCAAAGATGTGGATTTCTGCAATTACAAGGATGTATCAGACTATCTGCTAGAAAAGAATATATATCATTATTACAGTTTTAGATTTTACCTCTGTTTCGCATGCATGGTAAAATTGCATTAGAGATTGAACTAAGTTCAGCAACTCCGAATAAGAAATCAGCTCTTAACTGGTTCCTTGTCCTCTTTCTATTTCCTATGATGTTTATGCTTGAAAAGGCCTAATGCAAAAAATTATAAAATCACGAAGGAAGACAATTAATAATAGCACTTAAGATAACTCTACAGGAAGTGAATCGAATATTCTTGTGCCATATTTGACTCCAAATCCATATCTAAATAATGACAACAGTAGAACAACTGTGGACTTCACTAGCCTTTAAAGATAAATTAAAGGTTGGATTATTCCACACTTCAATGTTAATGAGGGATAAGTCCAATCACAAAATTTAACGATTTGAAGTTAGTTAAGGATTTAAAGGGGGAGACTAGAAGCCTAGCTACTCGACTACAAATCTATAATTTGATCCGAAGCTCATAGTGCTTCTTTTTTTTTCAAGGGAATAAATAGAATAGAAACAAAAAGCTGGATACAACTACATTAGAACGGGAACGTTTCACATAGATTCTTTGTGATAAGAGGATCTAATCAAAGCCAACATCATCAAAAGATTCAGAAGAGGAAGTCAATTTGAATTTATTAAACTTGAAAAAGAAGTGGTAACCCACCTACTTCCACTCCTGCACATCACCTCTAGGGCCTCTGAAGCAACCGAATTCAGTCACCAAGTCAGCAAGTCAATTGGGAAATTAAATAAATATATATGATCATGATTAAAATTTTGGCTTCCTAATTATCTCAAAGAGGGCACAATCCATAATGAAATTACGAAACCCATCCATCCAAGCTACTAAATAATCAACTCCACCAAATTTTTCATCACAAAAAAAGTAAGTTATTGAAATTGCCTAAACAAACCCAAGGTAGATTAGAAAGGCAAGCAAGTGATCTCCTCAGCTCCCAAGTTGCCTTTTTACCTACGAAACTCAGGAAAGCCATACGTACCAGTAATTCTCCACTCTGTTGTCCCAAGATTCTTCGTAATCAAATCAACATGGTTATTAGAGTATCCGGAAAAAGAAATATTATTCTTATTAAGCCACAACATAGCTAAGCCACCACCCCTACAAATTCTATCGACACAGAAATAAGAATCAAAATCTAATAAAATACGCAACTCTTCAATCTTCAAAGAATGCATAAGAGTTTGCATTAAAAAAAAAAAATAGCACCGTTGGCTTATTAGAAAATACCAGCTCTTTAAGAGCTAAAACTGCATGATGACTAAGATGCTAAAACAAGATTAAATAAATATATATATAATATTTTATCATCATTGTCTTGTAATTATTTTGGAAGTAAGTGATTCATCTTCGCTTATAAGAAAAAAGTGATGGAAAGGATAAATGGTTGGTTTGATACATATGAAATTGTATCACAAATAAAAAATTAAAATCTATATAAAAAACTGAAATTTATTGTTTCAAAAATCACCTTGATGTTGTCTTTGGGACTGCGGTTCTTATTAAATATTTCCATTTGAAGAATTTGAGAGTTTCAATTTTTATGCAGTTTGAAGAAAGCTATAATTAATGTGCAATACTTGATTATCATCGAACTATTACCACTATTGATTAGTAATTAAATCAATTAAATATAAATCAATATTTTATCTATGTGTAAAATCTTAATTTTAGAAGAATTATTTTGAAAAAAAATCCTAATTTGAGAAGAATTGTTTTGAAGCAATGTGTTTCATATCTTTTATTAAATTAAGGGCCTCATAAAGAGGATACACATTCTCTTTTTCTTATTGTTCAGCAATTTACTGAATTTTGATTTCTATTAAAATAAAGTAAATTTGTGGTATTTATTAATCGTATGATATAACTAATATATAAATGAGAAGGAATAGAATAATAAAAATTCTATGCTGGATAAACCAATGGTAGTTCAGTCTCTAAAGCTCAAGGTTGTATCTAATTATTTAAATTTGTATTTAGAATAAATTCTAATTTCAAATACTAGCACTAAAACATTCAATAGACCCAATTTAACAAAGACAATATATAACACAAAAAAGGCAGCAATTCAGCAATAAAAAAATCAAAGAAATCAAAGGTAAGTAAAAATAAAATATTGAGAAAAAGAGACATTACTTGGAACTTGGGATGGATATCTATCAATTATAACAGAGCAACCTGCATGAAAAGTATGCAGAGAAGGAAAACATATTAGAGATTTAGGGGTTTTTACTAAATTCTTAACAAAAAAAATATAAAAGTTAAAGAAAATGAAAGAAAATAGAAAAAATAAAATTAAAGGCAAATTATTATATAAAAAAGAGCCAAAGAAATATGGATGAAAGTGGGATTCCAAATAGAAACAAAATCTTATCATCCAATGCTTGAAAGAAATTCCTAGAGAGTGAAAAAAAGACAAGGGCATAAAGACCAGAGGTCGAACAAAAGATAAATGCGTAAGGAAATTACAAATATGAATGAAGTAATTACAGAGGAACCAATCAATGAAGAGGACAACGGCGTACAGAAATTAAAAGAAAAATTACCAGTGTGTGAAAAAGGAAGATAAATGTTGGCCGAACAGCTTTTAATATCCCGATAGCAGACATCTATTCATGACAAAAAACATCAAAATGGCCCTAACAAGAATGCTATAAGTATATTTACGTTTAATTGACAACAAATTGCAATATAACAAGAAGAGGGGAAGTGCAGCAAAACTCAGCGCTTACTCGGTCCTTGGGCTGCCATTTGGAGACAATACCATTGTCAGATGGACTGGTGGGTACAGAAGCTTCAAATGCCTCATGCTGAAGCTCACAGAGCACGATAGTCTGGTGCTATTAGTCATTTCTTCTTAATTATATACGAGTTTGATAATACATATACTTATATAAAAGAGAGAGACAAGACATAGCACCTGACGAGGCAGATGAGTGAAGAAGCTAAAAATAAACTATAAAAAAAGAAAATGGGGTTGAACAGAACAACAGAAAGCATAGATTAAAATCTGATAAATAAACACCAAACATGTTCAGAATAAGGAAAGAGATAATAAGGAAACAAACCACGATAGCAGAGGCAGAAACAAGAAGATAAAGTGATAAGATGGTGAGAAAATGAACTCAAGAAAAGTACAAAATTCCAATCCTTGATTCCCAATAAACGAGTCCTCTCTCTATCTCTCTCTCGCAAACACATAATAGTAACAGTAATAAAAACAATTCCCAAAAATATTAATAACAAACACTGAAAAAATCATCTCCGACCAAATCAAACAAAACTGATTTATGCCTAATTTTAGGTAATAGTAAGATAACATCAATTTGATAATAAAAAATTAATATAAGAAAAAGCTTTATTAAATAAATCACGAAGAAAAACACCAGCTAAAATAGAGAAATCACCATTTTTACAGATGTTCTGATGACCAAACCCTTGTGATATGTAGGCAGTAAAAAGAGAACGAAAAAAAAAAATCTTAGTGATTCCAACAAAATTATACGTGGCATACGTTCACAACTCTCTCTCTTTCTCTTTCCCTGTGTCACTCTGTGCGTGCAATAATCAAAATACAGAAAAAGATTGCCATAGTTACTGCTAGCAGTCTACGAATCTCTCCTCTGCAAAGCCAAATCAACAGTAGATCTTTCACTATAATCAACAAAACTGCTGAACCAGCGGCGCATGGAGATTCGCCTTATGAAAGAGAGAGAATCCAGCTCGGAAGGTGAGATAAAACTCTAACTTGAGGTGAGGAGAGAGATTAAAATGATGAGAAGGTGACGGAGGATGGAGGTGGTGGTTTAGGGCTTAGCTAATTTGATGAGGGAGAGAAGGAAAGTTAACGGGAAACGAGGCAAAATGGGAAACGAGGGAGAGAAAGAAAGTTAAGGAAGTATTTATACCTAGGGCAAAAATAGCAACGGAATTCATTTTTCGTTGCTAAATTTCACCCCAAATTATTAGCGCCCTTGCTAGCACTTAATTTAGCAACGGATATTAAATTTCGTTGTTAAATATAATGCCTTCCTATAATTCAACAGTAAATAGCAACGAAATTTATAAATTTGATCCCAAATTTTTGGAGCCAGCTACTGCCGCCATATTTAGCAACGAAAATCGCATTTCGTTGCTATTTTTGGCGCTAAAATCTCCCCCCTTTATAGCAACGGAATACAACCATTTTGTATTCCGTTGCTAAATTCCTAAAGCTTCAACCAATTTTTGCAACGAAATTTATTTTTCGTTGCTAAATAGCAACGAAATTGGTATTCCGTTGCTATTTTCTTGTAGTGTTGTTAAAATTTATAATATACAACTTCGTTCAATGAATTAATAGTTAATATTATAACGTAGATTTGATATTTATTGAAAATTAGTATGCTTAATATTCTAGATCAAATAAAATTTTAGACAATATTAACTGTTAAAATATAAACTCTAAAATTTAAATAAATATAATTAGATACTATTAAGTAAAATATGAACACCAATATATATATATAAATTAATCGGTTACTCCATATAAATATTATTTTATATACTTAAAGAATGAAATAATTTAAATATGGTTTAAAGTATCATATAAATTTTATAGAAAAATACAAAAAATTAAGGTATAAAAATAAGAATATAATTTGAAGGTACTTTTAAATATTATTCTATAGAAATAAAAAATTTTTAAGGCATAAAAATAATATATATATATATATATATATATATGAACTGATTAATCAGTATAAAAAAAATCTAAATCAAAAAATATAAAATATAAAAAAATCCAAAACTGATTTCATCATACCAATTAACTAAAAGAATTAATTTGATTCAGACTAATTTTGCGGTTAACCAAATTTTCGATTTTTTTCATTACTACAAAAAAAAATGCATTTTACCAACGGAAAATGACTTTACCGACGGTTTTTATTATTTTACTGATGGTAAACCGTCCCTAAAACGTGCATTGGTACTAATTTACCGGCGAAATATTCCGTCGGTAGTTTATTAAAAATTCATCGGTTATTTGGTTCTGTCGATAATCCGTCGGTAAATTTATTAATAAAAATATTAATTTAATTTAGAAAAAACCGCGACAAAAATATCTATTTCGTCGGTAAAATTAAATATTTAAATTATTTAGCAAAAAATATATATTTCCATTTTCAAATCTCCATAAATTCAATAAAAAAAATCTAAAATTTAAATTGAAGATATATAATGATTAATAATTTTATTATATAATAAAATCAATATATATATTATACATATATATCTGTATTGTAGACAATATTTTGCACTCGTACAAAAAATTATCTAACTCCTATGATATAAAAATGCTCTAAGATATACCAGATGAGAAAGGGTCAAGAAACTCCATATTGGCCATAAGACAGCAAAATCTGCATGGAAAGATATGAACAATGGTCTCAAAAAATGCAACGTGCTTGTAGAGATTTACTGCACTCATTCTTTGGTGTGGGAACAACATGCTTGTAGATCAACTCAACAATGATCTCACAAGATGCGAACTTCATCATTGTACCTGAAATGAAAAATTACATCTTGGAAACAACCACAACTACTATCATGGCAGAGAAAGGCAAACCACAGCAAAATTAACTACTTGCACACAGATTGCATCCAATATATATAAAAAATTCATTATTTTCTCTTACAAATATTAACAATTAAGTATTTAGCTACATACAAGGCAAACATAATATCCATTACAAATTTCAAGTGTTTAGCTATATACAAATCAGATTTAATATCTCAAGTAATTTTAAAAACCATGAACCCAAGTTTTATTTTAGTTTGGTATAAATTCAATATAAAGTAAGTAAATGAAATGTAATAGTAGAAATAAAATAAAATATTTTAATGCAAATATTAATAGCCATTTTTATTTTCAAACCATTTGCCAACCTTCAGCAACTTCATTAACTTAAAAAACAAGCATCAAGCAATTGATAAATCTTTTTCTAATCCAACGTTTGCTAATTTTCTCCCAATGTGTGGGCAGCTATAGAAGACCTTCAATCAGAGCAAAAATATAAAATTAAACAATCTAACAGTTCAAAACAACCTAGAAAGAGACAGAAATATATTAGTGTACTATTCTTTGATATATTTGTGCTAGCCATCTTCAATGAACTAAACATTTATAACCAGATAGAAGAATCTAACGGTAGGAAAACTATAAACTCTACCACTTTGTAACAAAAGCAGTGTTCAAATCAGTGGTCCTGATTAATCAATCAATTTTTTAATATTTTTTATTCTTGTCAGTATAGTTGAATCTTTTAAGTATCATTATGAAAAAATAAAAAATAAAAATTGTATTTGTTTTAAAATTTTGATGGTTGGTGAATAAATTGGGAAAAGAAATTCAGTTAAAAACTTGAATTTTAATCCAAATAAGAAATAGGAGAGCTGCCCCACATACCAACCAAAATGTTACACGAACTTTTATCAATTGAATGATTTGTTAGATAAAATGGTCATCTAAGCACTGATTTAGTGCATGATCCCACAATTCAATTAATAGCTTATAACAACTTATTAAACACATAAAGGTTTCCTATTTTTGGTTCCTCTTTTTAATGATTTATAGCAACAAATAACATTAATAATAAGAAGATATAATAAAGTTGAATTCCAACTATAATGATTTTATTAGTTATTAGTGAAATATTAATGGTCTATAGCTTATAACAACTTATTAAACACATAAAGGTTTCCTATTTTTGGTTCCTCTTTTTAATGATTTATAGCAACAAATAATATTAATAATAAGAAGATATAATAAAGTTGAATTCCAACTATAATAACGTAATGAGCCAATAAATCACAAATACGTAATTTGGTTTTACTAATGATAACAAGAAAAGTGGCAAATTTATTAGTTAGCCCATCTTCAAAGAAAATATAAATACATAGGCAGAAATGGAGTAGGAAGAAACTTACAGTGGAACTAGCTTGCATCCAAATACATAGAAGGGCAACGAGATCTCAAATCCACACATCCAACATCCACCCGTCTTCTATATTCTTGGAGAAGTCCTAAAATGATGCTGCTGAGAATTTGCAAGTTAAAGTACTAGTGAATTTAGAAATATTTCTTTTCCATTTTAAAACTTTACTGAAGTAGTACAAAGAGAATTCATTAACTTTATATGTAGCATTTTGATAGAGAGCTGCTGATGGACCCAGGAGAGGGAAGAGAAGACCCAAGGCCAAGGCCCATGCAAGGGAGGGTTTGGGTGAGAAGGCAGAAGGAAGAGGCAGTAGAGCATCCCTCAGCTGATGTGGCAGAAGCTAATTAAAATAGAGAAGAGGGAGAATAAGTATAAAAGGGGGTAGAGAGCTGGTGAGGAAGGGGGTGGAGAGAATTGATTTGTGGTTTCAGCTGTTTGGCTGAAAAGGAGAGAGGGAGTAAGGGCCTGTGGCAATTCCCTGCTCTTGGGGGCGTTAGGCTCATAGATTTGCCGTTGTGTTTTGTTTTTCTTATTTCTCTTCTTGGGTTGTATTAGCCAAACAGAAGTTGATTTTCTTCTTTTGCTGGATTTGTAAGCCTGTTTTGAAACTTATTACCAATATAAGTCCATTAATATTTCTTCATCTTATCCTTCTTTACTATCATTCATTGTGTGATAAATGTCGATTTCCATCACATTTCAAGTGCTGAAAAGGTGAGATGAAGTAGACAATTGTTTCCTACTGTCAAACTATTCATCTTACTTTTTTTTATAAGCTGCTAGTAATATTGATAGAAAAACAAGACCCAGAAAATAATGCCCAGAGACCTAGAAAATACTGCCAACAGCAAAGCCAGACAAATATTCCCCAAAGCATAACCATTAAAGACAAAACCCGAACAGACCCTCAAACCAGAGGTAAAACTGATTTCAGCAGAAAGAGTCCCCTAACCTCGAACTAAAGGAGGCTTGTGCGGAGCAGATGCCAATCAAAAAAATTAAGAGGGTTTGATGGACACTAAAATTGGGATCTGATAACAAAGTTTCAAGGTATAACAGGAGCTTCCAGCCATGATCAGCAAGAGATGATTAACATGATTGAAAACACAGCCATCTGCCATCATCCATACATCCAGAAAGAGATCTCAAAGCATGTGAGAGCAAAAGATGCCGAACTTCCACTGGACAGACTAACCAGAAAAAACTCCAAGAAATAACCAAGCTGGGCACCAAAGACTCAAAATGCACACCACAGAGGCTTATAAAAAAAGTGCAGACCTCAAGAAAACCAAAGATCCAGAAGTCCAAAAAAACTGCTAAAATATAAGAAAACAGAGCAGGGAACTACCGGCTCCATTAAATAAGCCATGGGACCTAACAATTCATCCTCGTTTCCTCATCAATTAATATTTGTTACTCTCTAAACACCCTAACAATATCCAGAGTTAAATATCATTTCATTTATCAAAGACCAAAAAATCTTATTTTTCTCTTATTAACTCTTCTTCCTGGCATAGGTTATTGTTTGTTATTACATCTCCAAAATAAATATTATGATGTCAATTATGATGATGCTAACCTTAAACTGCCCATAAATGATTCACAAACTAACCAGAAAGTCATAATAAAACATGGACCTAGTTACTCTATCTCCTATGTTGTGTGGAGTAAATCCATCCAAATGCAAAAATGCTTCAATTCTGTAAGTTTGTTTATGTCCAGTTCAATGAAAACAAAGCAGTACAGCCACATAATTGTAATGCTTACCACAGAATATCCATTTTTGTGTCAAGTCATCTAAAGTTTTCCGAAGTTAGATGGCTAAACAAAAAGAAGATTCAATTAAAAAAGCTCAGATACAACAATTTTGATAAATTCAAATGCTGGGAAATGCATTCTTCCAAAAGAATATAACAAAATAGGACAAACACAATGGCTTGTGTTCATTTCCATAAACTGCAAACATTTCTAAATTAACTAGTAATCCATAGCTTTAAAAGGCATAATCGATTGAAAATTGAGACTAACAGATGCACACAGCTAAATCTCACTGTAGAACCATGTCTGATCCACCACAGCATATGTTGTTGCTTAACTCAGGTTGAATCATCTGCTCACTTGGGAAACCAAAACAAAAACAATAAATCATATTGTTCACAATACCGGTTGAGAAACCAATAGCAATTGAATTTTTATATTATAAAAATATAAAAAACACCTGAAACATCCATATCCACATTCACACTCACAGCCTCATCCACATCTATATTAAAATCATCCAAAAATTCCATATTGTTGTGTAAATCACCAAAAGCAAGCATCTAGTAAGAGTATGCATACAAATCAGTGCATGTTATTAATAAAAAAGCAACAGCAGGATACCAACCTCCTTAAAAACTAAAAAAGCATATTATAAACAAATTCAAAATGGTGAGAAGATTGATTAAGAATCACCTTTGACCAAAATACTGAAGATTGCTTTCAGTTTCCACACCCACCGAATTCTTTATCTCTTCTTTTTTATTAAATGCTTCTTTTTTAATATCATTTTAAGTTTGATTTCAAATCATTGACCTAATATGATATTAATAAGACATGTATTTTAATTCTTACTTTATAAGACAAAAAAGTGCAAAAATCAGTATCCTATATTGTGATTTTTCTTATTTTTATTAAAAAGGAATAACACAATCATTATACTTAATTATAGGACAAAAACAAAAGATTATACCTAATTAAAGCCAAAAATCATTCAAGAATCTCTCTCTGCCTTCCAGCTAATATCCAATCCAATAACAACCAAGGCCATCGACATCTCTGTTCTAATCAACCACATCATTATTGCTTTCAAAACTCAAATCCTACATTCTTACTCCTACTAATGCCACTTTATCTCACAACCCTCTCTGCTTAACCGAAAGCTTCAGTCCCAAAATAAGATAATGGAATCCCAGGTATCTCAAGCAAGGCCACAATGCAGGCAACTGACCTCGAAATATCTACCACCTAACAATCCCAAATGCAAAAATAAATCAAATGCAACACCAGTAAAGTGAAAAATCCAGATCCTAAGATTTTCCCAAAAGCTATATACATAACCAAATGTAAAATGAAGCCAAATTGCAAACCCAGGCCAAATAAACAAGCGCAGAAAAGATAGATTAGTACAGGGAGAGGGAGGGAGAGGAGAAGGGACCTGGTTAGCATCAAATCAGCTGTTCAAGAAATCCGAACCGCTAATGCTACAAATTATTGGAGGCCTGTAACAAAAAAAAAAATTTAATAAAAGATTTACATGAATCGAAATCCACCCATAGATCAGAAATAGTATCAGAAAACACGAGAAATTAAAGGAAATAGAGGGCATGGTGCACGAACCTTCAATGAATCGAGAAGAGTATCTTAACTCCGATCTCCCATTTGCCGGCAAGTGACGACTGGACAAGGGTACCTCGTACTCGTCTCAGCGGCGTAAGTTGGCCGGTACAGGTCGTATCGCTGTTTACCATCGCGATCGCCGGAGGAAGAAGAAGAAGCATTGATTTCTAAGAGGAGGGAAATGAAGAATGGACGAGGCAGACAGATGGCGGCTCTAACTTAGAAAAGAAAAGAACGATGAGGCTAGGAGTGAAGGGCTAATTAGGGTTTCTAAAAGATAAAAATGTCCCCACTTTTATTTTTCCAATATCAGTTGAATAAGGGGTAATTTTGTGTGTATATATATATATATATACTCACGTATTGGATACATAAATAATAAAAATTATTTTTATAATTAATATCTATTAAATATTATTAAAATCTTAAAAAGTGGTTATGCGCTGTAAGTCGATATAATTTAATTGAAATTATACTAAGTGATTTTAAACTCCATGAAAAATAATTAAAAACCTATTTTTATTAGTAATGTAATAATAAATTTAATTTTTTAATCATATAATCTCGAATTTAAATATTAATTTTATTGAGATTAGAAAAAGAATTGAATTCAATATAAATTTATGTGTATAGCAAAAATATTAAAAATAATTACTAAACATATATATATATATGTATTTTTTAATAATATATAATACTTAGTAAATTCAATAATCTTAATTAAAAATTTAAAAAATAAATGAAAAATAAAAATTATATATAATATAAAACTTTCTAATTTAGAGACGGTTTACCGACGGAAAATACATCACAAAATGCTGGCGAAATTATGCTACCATTATTTACCGATGGAGCAGAAGTACCATCGCTGACCTGTCACAAACACATCTGAAATAAAGTAGCATTTTATATTACTGAAGAAAATTCCATCTGTACATGGCTAAAATTTTTGAAACTTTTACCGACTCATTTTCCATCACTAGAAACGTTGCTACAAAATGGTGCCACTGCTTCCTGCTAATTTCATTTTCGTCGCTTAAAATATCGCCATTTTACAGCTTTTCATTTTTACCGACGCATTTGTCATTCCGTAGCTAATCCGTTGGTATTATCTTATTTTTAGTGACGAATTATGATCCGTCGGTAAACTCAATTTTTTTTGTAGTGCACCCCTAATTATTAGAAGTACAATTTTTTAGTTTTTCATTAACTTTTTTTATCTACCATTAATTCTCTATTATAGCATTATAAATTTCTATTACAACTATACAGTAAATTACGTAACCATACATTGAAAGTTGTATGCACATTTGGTTCAAAAACATTTTGACTTATAGTCAAGTCGTTAGTTTTATTTTTTGAAAAATTTAACTCTACAAAAATTATTAACATTTAATGGTTTTTACAAGACAAAGAATATTAGAATTATAAAAGAGATAAGATTTTTTTATTAGATTAATTAGAATTTTTTAATAATCACTAATTAACTTTATCTTGTCAAATAAAGGATTAGTTTATTAATTATTTATTCACCTTTTGTATAATTATTTGGCATATGACAAATTCACACTTTTAATTGTAGAGAATCATTAGTAGAGTCATTTGTGATTAATTATGTGCTGAAAATTATGATGAAAACTCACAATTTTCCCCCTTCTAATTCAGCTTAAAGGGGATTTTCAAGGAGAAGAAAAAACTAAAGAAGGAAAAGGCAATGACAAGGAAGAGTGAGTGAATTCAAGCTATTTTGAGATTAGTGGATACAATTCTACACTTAATTTCATTTAATTTCTTTGAATCTTGCTTAAACTTACATTATGCAACTATGTTAACTTAGGTATAAATGTGAAATAGTTTGACATATGTTAATAAAATGAAGTCATAACACATAAGGCTAAGAATTAGGGAAGAAAATAATTAAAAGGTACGAAAACTTAAGGTGGCTGAATGGTTTATTCAAGGGTACTATGTGATAATTGACTAATTAATGGAAGATTTGACATAATTTGGATATTATAATTACAAATAAATCTATTATATGTAATTAAAACCTTAAATCACATGTGTACATAATGTACATAACTTAGACAGAATGGTGTTCATTTATGTCTTATTGGGTTAGAAGTATAATTTGAATGTGGACTCTTACATGAAGGATTAAAATGATTAAAGGAACATAAAAGATATAATAATGCCTAAAAAATCATGAGATATGTTTATGAACATAGTATGGCTAAATGTGGTACCTTGTGGAATGGCATATTTATATCATATTTGTATGATATTTCACTTATTTATGATGATATATATATATATATATATATATAAAGGTACAAGATATAAGCAAATGGGGATTATGACATAATGTGGAACTTATGAAAATCTAAGAGATAATATCACATAAGTTGAATACAAATATTTATCCTTAGTGTACAGTGGGTAATCTAGGATTCTAGGATATAATAACTAGCCACAGGGACATAGACCGCGACACTTATTCAGACAAGGACATTAGATTGATATTCAAAATGTTTGGCCATGCCAAGTGATCACCTCAACACGTTTGGAGACATTTGATCATGCCAAGTGGTCACCTCCCCACACCCTAGAATAATTAGGTCACCCCAAGTGGCCTCTCCAATTCATTAGGATCATTGGAGTTCTCATCTCATATATTCGATTCAAGAATTTCCACTAGGCACTACTAGGAGCAAAAATATAATTTTATAAGAAAATAAAGACTAAATGAGAAATTTGACATAAAACGATATTAGTTATGTGATAAAAGGTTAAATGAGATGAAAAATGAAATTAACCGATTAATAAGGGGAAAAACGTAATTAAACGAGAAACTAAGGGTAAAATGATAAGTTTATATCAATAAAGTAGTAATAAAAGGTTAAAATAGTGAAAAGGGCAAAATCATGATTAAGGAAATTTTTAGGGATCAAAATGTAATTTGCCACTGTTTAAGGACAAATAAGGATTAAAATGTAATTTTTAGAGTTGAACATGAATGCTTACTAAAAAGAAGTAAAAGAAGTAAAAATTTAAGTGAAATTAGCTTAAATTATAATAAAGGGGAAATTTAGGGATTAAATTGTAATTTACTACCTTAGTTGAGTAATAAGTGAGAAAAATGTAAAAATAAATGTTATTAAGGATTTAATAGTAATTTAGGGGATTTAAGATTTAATGAGAAGACAAAAGGTAATAAATAATAACTAATGGCAAAATGGTAATTTTTTAGAATATTATTATTGTAAATGAAATTTTGTATAGTGTATCCATCACTAACCAACATAGTTGCTTAACGTGTGGTTTGTGTGACTACACGCGAGGATAGGCGAGCGAAGATAAGTGAAGATAGAATCCAAGCGGCATGTACATGTATTACGTGGATGGATATATAACATAAACTGTGTTGTATAATGCTTTAGTTATTTTGAGAATATGTAATGTAATGGACAATGAATATTGCGTAATAGTGATCAAATGGTTATGTATATTATTATGACTATTTAAATGATGGTATGTGATATGTTGCGTTAGTGGGTTTGACTTGAGATTGAAGTGATTGTATTGTTGTTGGAGTTTTGGAGGTGGAGGTTAAATATTTGGGACTGTAAATTTGCCATTTTGCAGATTTGGGTAGCTTAATTTTATAACCGTTATGTTATCCAAATTTCTACCAAATGAATAGTAACAAACTAATGCAAAACTATAAATGGAGATTTGATATCACGATTAAAGCGCAAAAGCACTAAGTTAAGAGTAATTAATAAATCAAGATAACCATAAAACGACGTAAATGGAATATGCCAATATCAAATATATGCTTGGATTTAGGGTGTCATAGCATTCGCATTTATGAATGAATTAAACTAATAAAAAACATAAACTAAACATAAACTAAGCACATAAATATGGTAAAAATCCCAATTATCAATTAATCATTCTAATTAGATCCTATGTTATGCCAATTTGAATTGTATGCAAAATTATCTAATCGCATGTTATATCTTATGAATTATTCCTAAAACATGCAATTAACTAATAAATTATAGCAATTAAAATGATTTTTAAAAGTTGCCATTAAACCTATATTTATAAATCTTTATAGTTACAATTATCACTTAATTATGGTTATAAAAAATAATGCAATATGACTATAATTATTAATTAATCATCTTATATCACGAAAAACCATTCAAAATAAAAAAATTAAACTAAATAAAAAAATTAAACTAAAAATAAAACTAACTCCATGAATCTAAAGAAGATGAAGATGATGTAAATTTGAAGGAAAGAATTAGAAAAGTTAGAATAGGTTGGATATTACCTTCAGTAATTCAGTTATTCGTTTTAAAATTTTGACTTCAAGATTTCCTCTAAGTAGTCTCCAGTCCACGAGAACACTCGATATTTCTTTCAAATTCTTTTCAAATTTTCAGTATAACATTCACTTGAATTTTTTCGATTTTAGATCTTCGATTCAAGACTACAACATTATAATCTCAATTTCCTCTCTCTACTAATTTTTACTATGATCTCACTATTATTTTCTTATAATTTCTCTATAATTATTGCTCTAAATATCTAAAATTTCATGTAGAAATTATAGTATCATTTGCAAGGAAAAAAATACTTATTTATATGTGAAAATTTTGAATGGAATGCTCTCTAAAGTTGAAAAATATGCTCTTTTGGGCTTGGTTCATGTGTTTGGGGTGTTCTGCTATGTGGGAAGATAGTTTGAGAATATTTATAAAAACTAAAAAGACAATTTAGGTCAATTTCTAGAGGGAAAAATCTTTCAAAATGAGACAAAGAGCAAAATTTGATAAATTTCCAAATGACACCCGTGCGAGGAGAAGTAGCTTTTTAGTTACTAGCACCTTTTTTTGGGCATGTGCCAGCAAAAAGGGATAGGTGCAGGCATCCTTGCACCCACTTTAGGTCTTTGTAGAATTTCATAAGAAATTGCTTCTGTGACAATGAAATTATTGTGATCGTGAGGTGCTTTTAATTTCCCTTTTGTACTAAATTGCCTTTGGTCATGATCACAATGAATTTGTTGTCACCGTGAGGTGTTGAAACTCTACTTGTTGGCCAAAATTTGACAAGGTCACGGTCACATTGAAAACCTTATGACCGTGAGGTACTAGAATTTTTTGCAAATCAACACAATACACCATTAACAACTACTAAAAGTGAATAAAAGGTAGGATTCAACTAAATTTGACAAAACTTATTAAAAGTAACAAAAAACAACATAACACACATCAAAAGGACAGTAAAACAACACTGAAAATGAATAAAAACTAAGTACTGAATTGGAGTTATCAAAGTACCTCACATTTGGACTTTGCTCACCCTCGAGCAATCGAATTATCCATATTCCTAAAAATTCAAACCTAACCCAGAACCATAAAACTTTGACAAACTAAAATAGCACTCAACAGAAGACACTTAACGAAAAATTTAACTAAAAAGATGTATGTTAGTCTATATCAAGCAATTTCATGTGTGTATGTGTGTTAGGCCAAAATAATTTCATACTTTTTCAAAATAAAAACCACCAGTGAATTCTAACATTTGAGCAAAGAGAAGAATATGCAAAAATTTTGCACAATGGTTTCGCACTTGAAACTCAGGATAGCCATAGGCCTATCTTTCAGCACCGAAACCACATGGGTCATGTCTACTAAACTCAAGGCAGGAACAGGATCACTAGGTCTTACTTTAAGGTAGTAATGTAAGGCTATGGTATTAGTTCTAAGGAAAAGATAAAGTCGACAAATTAAGATCAACCTACATGGATTATGTTTAAACTAAGGTTTTTCAATATTACACGAAAAAATTTAATTTACAAAATATAAAATAAAAAAAGAACACTGACATGATAAAAATTATTAAAAAATTGAAAAAAAGAAAGAAAGAAATGTTAAAAAAACATATTTGATTGAAAAAATGAAAAAAAAGAAGAAAAAAGTTAAAAACATGGAACAAAACTATAATAAGAGTATCATAGTTTTTTAATATTTAGTTTTTTAAAATTTGGAATTTATTTGTAAATTTCATCCATTTTGGTGAAAGAATAATGAAATTTATGGAATTCAATTTTTTTTCATTCCGAATATAAAAAATAGAAATTACAAATGAATTTCATAAAGTTTTATATAATTCATTTATTCCAAAAATATTTTTAGACTCTATCTTGTTTAGCTTGTGAATATAAATAATAGTCGATATTTTGCTAACCGTTAATTATTTATGAATATTTAAATATTTGATCAAATTATATGATATTATATCAAATTAATAAATAAAATAAATAATAATATAGTATGAAAGTTTATAAATTGTTCAAATAAAAATAATTTAATAAAAACGTATGTTAATCAATAAATGTAAATTTTTATAAATTGCATTCAATTGCTATTAAATTTACAAATTGTGAAAATTTTTTAACAACTTTTTATTTTGATATGGATACCTAAAAATCTTGCATGACAAACAAATGACAGCCATAAGAAACCATACAAAATTTAAATACTCACATCTTGCGTGCTATATTTTGATTTTTCGATGGCTATAAATGTAAACAAAAATAATGTTGGTGGTTGCACTACTACTATCATATATGTTAATGTTAATTTGCATGAACTTGTATCTAATTACTAATCTTCTTTTTAATAGAAACTTTAAAACACTTCATCTTCTCCAGCAAAAATTTCTTCAACTTCAATAATAAAATTCATCTTTATTTTCTCCCTTATCGCACACATTAAATCTTGCTATCCTCAATAAACTAAACAAAATAAAACATAAAAATTGAGATAGGGGATTCCTTGTAAATCAAAGCTCTAGTGGTGGCGAAGGTGGAAAATGCATATAAAAATATGAGGTCAATGTAGTAAGGCCAATCATCACTTGATCAAGTTGAGACTGGAACTGGACCTGTTACTCTATAAGGGAATTGGTTTTTTCAACCAGAGCAGCATATTGTAGAGATATGAATGTGACAACTCCTTGATTTGGAATAAGAAGCAATCCAGTTAAACTTTACTTAATTTTTTCCATGTACTCCTCTCTTTCTGTCAGTCAATAACCACACTCCACTATGTCAACATTAGTTACCACCTTCATATTCTTCAATAACTTCTAGTTAATATAAGTAATGAAGGGAAACATATGACAATTTCTCAAAGGATGCTTTAAAGCTATAGCTAACACCATCACCCATCCACCAAAAGAAATTTTCTTGACCTTTTTAGGATTTCACTGTAATTCCTCCAATTTATACCACTAATGCATAGCCCCATTAATTTGAAAACCCCTTACCATATATGTTAGGAAAAGAGCTTCAAGTAAGTTAGCTTGCCCAGCAGAGTTAACATGGCACATAGGCGAAATAAAAAAAAAACTTATAGGTGATCCTAAGAGCATAGCCTTGTAAGTGGCGTGCCTTCGTTCTTTCGAACACATATAGTGTGTCTGAAAAGGGGTCTTTGATTGTTTACCACACACTATAATTTTTGTAGCCATTAAAACAATTCGGTGCATGCAGAAGGAAACCCAATATTTCTAAAAACCTTACAAAAGTCAATTAATAAAATGTACCATCCAAATAGAAATAGACATAACCTGGATCAGTGACACTATAGCTCCTAATTCTGCAATGCATGGTAGATAAAACATCTCTTGTTAAATGGGATAAACTTTTTTCCTGGCACGTGAAGAACTGCTCCCATCCAATATTTGCTATGAGACTCTAAACTTGTTCTTTGAGCTATAATTTTTCTAGCAATTCCATATCCAAGTATTTTGTTGGCACATATTTACACTTGGTGAAGTGAGCATAGGTTTCTTTCATGTCATCAGGTACCTAAGCTGACACTTTAGATATATTCACTTTGGGCCTGCTAGTTAATCCTGAAACACCATTGTTGCGATTGTTGGGCTTGTTGGATGAACCAGAAGCACCATCA
This sequence comes from Excoecaria agallocha, assembly GCA_037975025.1. Classification (NCBI taxonomy): domain Eukaryota; kingdom Viridiplantae; phylum Streptophyta; class Magnoliopsida; order Malpighiales; family Euphorbiaceae; genus Excoecaria; species Excoecaria agallocha. The sequence continues at coordinate 77,925,635 of CM075807.1, forward strand.
GTATGACTTCTTTTTTGGGGCCATTACAAGAAAATCAATAGCATTTTAAGTTCTAAAATGGCAATGGTCATAACTATAAGCAAAAATTTATCTAAGCTTCAACATAACTTGCATAACCTATCAATAACAACTAACTTAAAGCAATAAAAAATTACAATAGGTAAGGTCAAGTAACAAGTTAAAACAAATGAGTTAAGCAAATTTCATGCACTTGTGGTGTATGCTTCACAAGAAAGCACAGGCACACTGTAGATCATGCAAATATATTCACACAAAGTGGAAAATTGAAAAGAAACTCTAGCCAAAATTCAAATCTCCTATGGTGGCAAATAATTAATAACTTTTTAAGCAAATGCATATGTATACTCTAACCAAATGTGAATTCCCTTGCAATGCCAGTCAAAGGTTAAATTTTAAAGCACGAAAGGCAAAATTTAGATGTCCAATCAAAAACCAAGGGTTGGCACAAGAAAAATACCTAAATCTGAAGAAAGATGTTAAGTGAGACATTTTTATGAACATGTGGTGGGCATAGTTTTAACTTACTAAAAATGGGTATTTAATCACTAATTTGAACCCAAAATTTGAAGATTAAATCAATTAAATCAAGAAGAAAGTGTAACAAGGCCAAACATTCATTAATATTCAACAAAACAATAAAAATCACTTTGCCTATATTCACAACATTCATACCCTTAAACCCATATTCATCAAGCTTTTAATCATCCAAACATCACAAAAAGAAATAAGTCATTTGATTAAGCATGCATCCAATAATAATTCATCATCGAATTAATTTGCATGTAAGTTTAGAAATTTGCAGAGAGAGAATAATATTAACAAAAGAAAAATCATGTAGAAAGATGAATAAGAAAAATAAAATTCATAAACCATAAACATAAACTAAAAATAAGAAATAGGAAAATAAAAAAAATTAATGAAGAAGATGTGTGATTTACTTACTTGTTGAAGGTTCGAAGATGAAGTAGCCAAAAGTGTAGAAAGAAAAATAGAGAAAACAAAAATAAAATGAAAAGAAATAAAAATAAATGAACAGGCACAGTAAAAATTGGATTTTTAAAATAGAGTTTAGGGGGGTCACGGTCACAAGGTTTTGGTCACATCATTAAATATAGTAAGCTAATAAAATCTAGATTGAAGAATTTTCGATACCATCTTATTGGGTCCATGATGTTCACCGACCTTTTTACTATGACACACTCTGATAATCTCCTCTTGCTCTTCTCTAGGAAAGCATATTCTTATCACTTGGTCAGCACACAATCTAAAAAGGTAAGGATTGTCCCATATGTAATGTCTTGCATTAGCCTTCAACTTTTTCCTTTGCTGCCATGTATAATCGTTCGACATAAAACCACCTGTAAGATAATTAGCTAATTTAGAAAACCATGGGGTGGCAACCTTACAAGCATACGATGCACAAATATGTTTATTAGGAAATAAGTCTAGGATTTCCCCATTCTTGATATGTTCGTGCTCTAGCCTTGACAAATGATCTACAACAAAGTTCTTTGCCCCCTTTTTATCCTCGATTTCCAAGTCAAACTCTTGTAATAGAAGCATCCATCTAATTAGCCTAGGTTTGGATTCCTTCTTAGCAAAAAAATATCGTAATGTTGCAAGATTAAACAACATAATAATTTTAGCTCCAAGCAAATAAGACCTAAATTTCTCAAATGAAAAGACTATGGTAAGAAGCTTTTTCTCAATTTTAGTTTAGTTGACTTGGGCTCCTATCAAAGTGTAGTTGGCATAATATATAATATGAAAGATCTTGTCCTTTCTCTATCTTAGCACAACTCCTATTGCATAATCACTCGTATCACACATCAATTAAAATGGAAGATTCCAATAAGGAGAGACAATCACTAGAGCTAAAATCATTCTCTATTTTAATGTGTTAAATGCCTATAAACACTCATGAGAAAAATCCAATGCAGCATTTTTGACAAGCAAATTAGACAATGGTTTAGTAATTTTTGAAAAATCTTGAATAAAGTACCTATAACACCTAACCTGTCCCAAGAAGCTTCTGATCCCTTTTATAGTAGTTGGAGGTGGTAGTTTTTCAATGACAATCTATTTTTGCTTTGTCCATCTCTATCCCTTTCTCAAAAACCTTATGCCCTAACACAATATTCTCTCTAACCATAAAATGATATTTTTCCCAATTCAGAACCATGTTAGTTTCCTCACATCTCCTCAAGACTAATTCCATTTTAGCTAAACAACTATTAAAGTCCTTTCCATAAATGGTAAAATCAACCATTAATATTTCCATGAAATTCCCAATGAAATCATGGAAGATGGTCATCATACACCGGTAAAACAAAGTCGGTGCATTACAAAAGCCAAAGGGCATGTATCTATACATGAATGTACCCTAAAAAGAGGTAAAAGAGGTATTTTCTTGGTCCTCAAGGGTAAGTGGTATTTGTAGATATCCTAAATTTCTATTTAAAAAATAATAAAATTTGTTACCTGTTAGCCTCTCTAGCATTTGTCAATAAAAGGTAAGGGGAAATGGCCTTTTCGGGTTATAACATTTAGTCTTCCAAAATTTATATCTATACATACTCTCTATCCCATAACTTTACAAGTTAGAATAAGCTCATTTTGTTCATTTTCCACTTTCCCCTTTTCTTTAGAATGCATTGCATATGACTAACCCAGCTATTATCAGAGATATGGTAAATAATGCCTAAGTCAAGGAGCTTGAGTACCTCTTTCTTTACCACCTTTTGCATCATTGGATTAAGTCACCTTTATTGTTCAACTATTGTTTTAAAATCTTCCTCCATTAATATCTAATGTATGTAATAGCTTGGACTAATCCCTTTCAAATTAGAAGTCTTCCCTCTAGTTGCCTTCTTGTGTTTCTTTAGCACAACAATTAACAATTCCTCGTCCAAACCTATCATAGAAAAAGATGCAATTATTGTTTTATCATTTTCTTCTAAAAACATATATTTTAAATGAGAAGGTAAAGTTTTAAGTTGAGCCCGTGTCTCATCCTAAGGAATCTTCAGAATTTCATCCTCATTTGCTTCTTCTTCACTTTCCTTTTCTATGGTAGCTACTATCTCTCTCTTTACTCGTTCTAACACCTCATCTACTATTGAATTCTTTAAACACAAGTTCAATGGATCATCTAATAAAATCTTCTTCTGACTTTCCTCTACACACTCTTGCATTTTATCCATGAAATAGATAGATTCATCTAATTCACATGATGGATATCTTGTGGCTTTTTTCATATCCACTACCGGGTATTCATTGTTAAACCATAAGGTGACCTTTTGACCATAAACATTAATTAGTGCTTTTTCTATATTAAAAAATGGCTTCCTTACAATTAATGACACCTTCCTATCCTTTTCCATTTTCATAACCACAAAGTCTATAGGAAAAATAAAATTTCTACTTTTACTTGCAACTCTTCTATCACTCATTTCGGTTTTATTATCCACCTATTAGCCAATTGAAACCTCATATCTATCTCCTTTAGATCATTAAGGTTTAATTTTCTACATATTTAATAAGGCATTAATTTAATGCTAGCTCCTAAGTCACATAATGCATTACTAATAAAATGTTCACCTATCTTACATGGCAAGGTAAAACTACTAGGATCTTTTAATTTTTGAGGGATTTTATTTATAATTATAACACTACAATTCTCACTAAGTTACATAATTCCACATCCCTCTAATTTCTTTTTATTAGAATAAAGTTCCTTCATAAATTTAGCATAGTTGGGCATGTGAGCTAGAGCTTCAGCAAATGGTAAGTTAATATGCAATTTCTTAAAATTCTCTAAAAATCTAGCCAATTGCTCACTTTTCTTTTCCTTTCTAACTATAAAAGAAAATAACAACCTGTTGATTTCAAAATCCTCTAAATTGGAATTCACAATATTCTTACCCTTGTCAATGATCGGAGCATCTACTTTTACCTCTACCCTTAGGGTAGAATCACTTACCTTTTGTGTTGGCTCTTTAACATTTGAAGATGAAGGTGAAGATGACTTACCTCGCTTTACTCCATGTGTTACTTCTTTACAACTCTGTAATGTGATTGCCTTGGCCTCGTCCTTAGAATTCCTATCCATATTGATAGGAAAAGTACTCGATTTCCTATTTGAGATTGAGTTGGTAAGTTAGCGCACTTATATCTCTAAGTTCCTTATGAAAGTATCTTGATTATGGTTCTATTACTCTTATGACTTCCACCTTATCTCTTAACTAGCCATCAATTGTTGTTGACTATTTACAAAGTTAGCAAATATGTCTTCAAGGTTTGGCTTCTTCTTTTGAATAGGTGGTCGAGGCTGAAATCCAGGTGGATGATATGCTTAGTTTTGATTTGAACTATATCCTTGATGTTATAGTGGTGGGTATAGTGTTTGGTAGTGTGTATTAACTTATGGATTATAAGCTTGGCTGTGATTATGAGTGACATTTTGGTTGAAGGGAGCTCTTGGTTAGGTTTGAGAAGATGAAGCCATTTGATTTCCCTCTCTCCAATAAAAATTTGGGGGATTTCTCTAACTTGGATTGTAACAATTGCTGTAAGGGTCATTTCTCTTAAAATCTCCCACTGTACTTACATCTCCTACTGTTATACTCTATTGAACATTTTTTCCACTCTTATATAACTCATAGCTTTGAGAAATAGAAGCCACATTCTGTACTTTTAGTCCACTCAACTCTTTCCTTATTAACTTTGCTTGAGCTTTCAACATTGCAACCTCATCAATATTATGTGCACTTTGCCTCTAAGATATTACTGTTGTGGTTACCCATTGGAAATCATTTACTGCCGTTTTATCCAACAAATTGAAAGCATCTTTTGGTAACTTGTTCATAAAACTCCCACTAGATGCAACATCTAAAAGTGATCATATAAGTGCTATAACTTTTACATAAAAAATAGTCATTAGCTGATAAATAACTATCTCATGATATGGATAACTCCTTAATAGCCTCTTAAATCTTCCCTATGCTTCGTGAAAAGGTTCTTTATTCATATGATCAAAACTGATGGTACTATTACAAATACTATCTATCTTCATTGAAGGAAAAATCTCATTAAAAATTTTTGCTGCAATTATTCCCATGTATAGATGGATTTTCTTGGTAACATCTGAAGCCATTCTCTTACTTTGCTGATAAGTGTAAAAGGAAACAATTTTAACTGAATTGCATTTACTGATATGCCTAAAATTTAAACTGTGTTGCTGAAATCCAAAAATATATCTAGGTATTGAGCAGGGTTTTCTAATTCTAAACTAGAAAACTGGCGTCTCTAAATCATCATGATAGTGGCTGGCTTCAACTTAAATTGCATATCTCTAGGCAACACAATAGTCTGATGTTCTTCATTCCATCTAGGCATAGCATAATCTTTTATTGTTCTTAGCCTAGGCAGTTCTTCTCTTTACCTAACCTGAACTTTATCTTATGCTCTTGGCACTTGTTGATTTTCGAAAGGAATCTTAACAATAGGAGGATCCGGATTCATGTTATTCTTTCTATTAACTCTCATTCTTTGATGTATGGTCCTCTCAATTTTAGGGTCATAGGGTGCTGGTTGCTTTTATCTCAATCTATTCTGGTTGCTTTTATCTCAATCTATTCATGCATTATGAACACCTAAAAAGAATTAAAGAACAAAATAAGAAAAAGAAAACACATACAAATAATAATAAAAACTAACAAACACACCAATCCCTAGCAACGGTGCCAAAAACTTGACTGGCTTTCAGCAAGTGTACTAGATCAGCTAAGTAATATAGGGTGTTAAAATTAAGACCTAAAATTATCATACCTAAGGAATTGTGGTTACAAGCAATGAAAATTAAGAGTAGGCTAAAGAATTCCCAGTATTTTTAAGGTGAGATACTATCTATACTAATGAAAATGCAGAAAAATAAATAATTAACGTAAATCTCACTAAAAATAAGTAACAACTTAAATAACATAAAATGGAGATAAACTGGAAATTAATATACTAACAACATTGCTTAGGTTCACTCATCCTCCCTATACCCATAAATGAATTAAATTAATCTTAAATTTTATAGATTGATTTAGGATAACCACTATATCCAAATGTCCCATTCCGGAGTAAGCTATTTTAATCACAAAATTTCCTATTCCGGAGCAAGTCTATTGATTAGCCTATGCACGAGTCTAAAATCCTAGGTTCAAATTATTTTCCCATTTTGGAGCCAAAAAACTAAGAAACCCATTCATTTTACATCCACTTTAGCTCTAATACCATATTTCCATAACCCATTGAGTCTTGTTTCGGAGCAATCTCAAAGTTACAGCCAATAAGATATAAGAATAGAGAAAAAATTCATTCATGGTATTCAAGTATTAAAATCAATCATCTAAACTAGATAATAAGATTAAACATAAAAAACCATAACCTCACATTTAAGATCTAGTAAAATGAATCATCAATCTATAAATCAATTCAAATTAGATCAATATTCACATGGGTGTTGGGGATTCAAAAATCCTCCAAACAACAAATAACTACTCACAATCCATTACAGAAAAGAAAGGAGAGAAGAAACAATAAACCCAGAAAATCAATAGTGAGCTGAAACCCAGGTGAAACCCAGCTGCCTCTCCTTTAAATCTACAATAGAAAGTGAACTCCAATTGAAGAGATAGATTCTAATCTATAAAAAGTGTAAATATAATCTATATTGGTTTATGAAATCTATGAAAAATATCAAATATCTAAAAAATTTACAGAACAGAAGAAGTTTAGGAGAAAGTAGAATTGAAAAATTTGCCAAATGGAAAATTTGTAATTTATAGTCTCGAATGGGTCATAATCACAATGAATTCCTTATAACCATGAGGTATTTGTTAGTTATACTGGACTATAGGGGTCACGATTACAACCAAATCCTTGTGACCATGAAGTGCTCCTCAATTTGATTCTGTATCAAAACTTTAATAACTCACGGTGATAATGAAATTGTTATGACTATGAGGTGCTTTTGATTTCCCTTCTGTACTAAATTAGTTTTGGTCACAGTCATAATGAATTTGTTGTGATCGTGAGATGTTGAAACTCTGCATTTTGACCAAAATTTGACTAGGTCATGGTCATAATGAAAACCTTATAACCGTAAGGTACTTGAATTTTCTGCACATCAACATGAAACACCATCAACTGCTACTAAAAGTGAATAGGATTCAAGTAAATGTGATAGAACTTATTGAAAATAACCAAAAAACATGCAACACACATATAAAAGACTGTAAAACCACTCTAAAAATTAATGAAAACTAAGTACCAAATTAAAATTATCATAATGAACTAATTATAGTTGTTGGCTTCACACTTCCGACTAATCTTTTTGTATTAATAGGCCAATCAAGTAAGGCTTTAATTAATCCTTAACCAATAAATAACCCTTCACAAGTAAAATAATTCAATTCATCGATAGGTTTATAGATTAGAAAAACCCGACCTAAGCCAACCAACTACAAATGAAATTGATTCAGACTAAATCATGCATTTACTTAATACAATAACCCTTTTTATTGTTGCTATACTAATTACTAGTTATTGATTTTAGCAAACAATTACAGATTTGATAATCTTAATTAATTTTACGCTAATTAATTAATTGAACAACGAGCTCTTAGTGCACTAGTAATAAACATCAATGGAGATGGAATTTCTTTGAGTCACGCCAAATAAAATGAACAACACATAAATTAAAGAGAATGATAAAGTAGAACAATCTCACAGTAATTGAAGAATCCTAACCTTGAATTAACCTTTAACTGAAATAAACGTTTAGCCACTTTTGGCCATTACAAAGCTAAAACAGAGAATAAGGTAGAAGATTTGATCCTCCATTTTTATTCCTAATAAAACACCCAAAATAAATGAAGATAGTTTAATCCTACTAAAAATAGGAAAATAAAATAAAAATATTAAATATAATCCAAACTTCCTAAAACTATTATCTTTAAATCCCTAAAATATAGCCTAATATACCTTAAAGGATGGTTGGAACTTCTTTGATTGCTAGGGTAATTCGCACACAAAATCAAGTTTTTAACTTAACATTGTTATCCTGACTTATTGTTAACCTTGGGCAAGGCTAAGGCATCCCCTCGTCTCGTAGCTTTGGGTAAGGTTAACATCAAAATCTGCCTAGAATTCTCTTCTTGAACCAAAATTACTTCAACTTTTCAAAGTTGCTCCAAATAAGTTTCAATCAACCACAAACATACTCCTTTTCACAAATTTTGGTCCTATAATAATCAAGATCATAAAACAAGTAAAAAGTACCAAAATTGGCTAAAAATCAATGTATAAAATGAGCAAAAATTAAGGAATATTATGCATTTTTTGTGACTTAATATATTATTTTAACCCTCGACTCCATGTAAAATTATCATTTTTCCTTGAGCCATTAGAAGTCATCTCTCATGGTTTTTCAATCCAAGTTTTATAATTAGGTAACCAAGACCAAGCCGATAAAATATCCATTATTAAAAGTTGCCCATACTTTAAAGAAGGTTAAAAAAATCATTTTCTTCAAAAAATCCTTTGATGCTCTCTTTTTAAAAATCAATTAACCACCTCATTCAAAGCTAATGTCTTCCCAGATGTGAGTTTAAAAAAGAATTTGCCTTTTTCAATAACTTTTGTAGTTTACAAATAACCAAGATAGCTTATTTCTTCTTATTCCTCAATTTCAGTATAGGACAAAAAAATATTTTTGTTAGCACAAATGTGCCTAGTGGCACCATATGTTCACCCATTCATTCACATAAGCTAAAATATTCACTTAAGAAATGACTGCAATAATTATATAATTTGTTTTAACCAAGTTTACATTTCGTTTAGCAGGATTGTCATTTTTGCCCATTCTTTTTCTGTAATGAGATGCATAGTGGCCTAATTTACCACCCATAAAACAATTTCCTTTTTATTTAAAATTATAATTAAAAAATAATAGCTTTGGAGTTGTAAATATGTTGCCAATGATATCAAACGAAACATTAGAAAGCATGTTAATAGATTTATACCTACATCCCATATTTGCATGATCACATAACTCTAATTGCTTAACAAAGGACTCCATTGGCTTATAATTATTAAGAGTAGAATCCACTCCATGTATATCCAAAATTGAGTAAAATTGTTCCTACCATAATTTTAGAATTTCTCCATTAGACATTTCAATTCTAAAGATATTTTGGAAAAGATTTGTAAAATGGATGGTAGACATCATAGAAAGTTTTGTGTGGATGTTGGCAAGGCCATTAACAGTAGTAGCATCCATTCTTGGAGGAACATCATTAATAGAACCAACATCAACTAGGGTAGAAATAATTTCAACATCCATATTATGCTTAAGATTGTTAAGTAGAAATCTAATAGCATAAAACTTGAAGCATGTATGGACAATATCTTCCCACACCATTTTTAAGATTAAGATACAAACATATCCCTTATGGTTCATCAGACTCTTCTACATATAATAGGTGGTAAAAATTAGCAAAAAATAGAAATCTAAAGAATACATAATTCTGATGTAACATAAAATTAAGGGTGTGTTCACTTTTAGAAAATAACTCCAATTTTCTAGAAAAATTAAAAAATTAAAAATAGAATCATGTTTAAATTAGATAAATTTTTTAAAATTAAAATAGAAAAGGAATGTTCCAATTTTTTAAAATTAAATAAAGTTTAGATATCTAATTTAAGATATTTTCTGAATTTTCCATTACAAATAAAGATTCCAAATCTCTAAAACTTCTTTCACTGGGAAAACACGAAATTTTCTAAATGATCTTAAAATTGATCTATTTATCAAATCTACCATCCCATTTTTTATAGATTTTTCTCTTGCTTTTCTTTTTATTTAATTCTCTTAATTTATCTTAACAAAATTAATTTTTGCAATAAAAATAAATTTTTTTACGATTTGATAACTATTTAATTTTTGATTCTGTCTATTTAAACTAATTTTTTTTTTATATTTTAGAGATAAATTCGATAGCTTCGAAGGTTTTTCATAGAGAACTTTATAGGTTTGTTTGTCTTTCTTTCCTTGCTTAGTGTAATCAAAATCATTCTTTTTGCTTGGCTACTTTATATATCTTTATTATGGTTCTGTTTGCTCACTATGCTCCTTTTATTATGCTCTGAAAAGGGAGCAGCTTTCAATTTTATTCAGCGAGGTAGGAGTAGAGATATGTTTACATGTATTGGCCATTTTTAGCTTCATTTTATCAATATGAAATTGAAATATTGACCAATTTTGAGTAGGGAGGGGGAACAATATAGTATTTACCATCAAAGTGATAAAATTGATAAAAGGACTTATGAATAGGAAGAAATTGCAAAATAAAGATGCGAGATGGGGATTACATATAAAGGAACTTATGTAAACCATGCTTGGATTTGATAATTTGTTGATTTTAAGTAAAACCATAAATTTTTCATATAAAAGATGTTGTTATTGGACTAAAAAAATGCATTTGTGATGTTTGATAGTTATTCCATGTGCACTTTTAAGTGCATTGAACTCTACCTTGCATGTGAGTACATCTATTTGACATGTAGGTGTAACCTTGAAATTTTTGAGGGCAAAGTTGAAGAGTTAAAAATAGCTTGTGTAAAGTTTAAAGAGGTATGAGTTTATTGCTTTATGTACACCAGTTGAATGCCTAAATAGCTTTTTTGCTTAAATAATTATTTTCAAATGAGAAAATTATATAATAATTCATAAGAAAATATCTCATATGAATGGTAAAAATTATTGGATCTTCTGTTCAAGGTATGAAAGTATTGCAAAGTGATGTGTGTGTGTATATGTGGCTATATCAACATCTTTGTATAGGTATCTAAACATAAACAACATGAACCTATGTAGTTTCTGATATGTTTCCATAAAAACAAGATTTTGATGTTGTGTAGTTGACTTTTGTGAACATCAATAGCTGCACTAAAGTGGTAAAAAGATATTTAGTAAAGGCCTATTATATGTTATAAGTTATTGTTTGGTTTAGTTGTGGCTTATAAACATAGAAATAAACAAAGATGTCTTTCGACAATTAATGCTTATAGGAAAAACCTTTTAGGAAATACAGTAAGATAATTTTAAATACATTATGCTCAGTTTAACCCTTATTAGAATTTTAGTTATGTATTTTGCATGTTTTTTATATTTTAATATTTGATATTCCATACATTGAAAATCATTGATGATTATTTTATTACTATTGAAACTCTGCTTATATGGGCTTAAGCTTTCTAGTTTTCATGTAAGTCAGGTTTTGAACTAACTAAAGAATTTTTACTTAAGCTAATCAAATTTTTTGGGAAAAAAAACTTATTATACTCATTAAGCTTATTTATTCTTTACATTTGGTTTATGTATTTATTAAAATAATGCAAGAATAGGGCCAATTTAATTTGTATTATTTATATCTCTTTGTTTTTTTTAACTAGGCAACTTAGAATTAAATATTTTATTCTAGAAATAGACAGAGAATTAAATTGTTCATCTTAACTCTACAAAACATGACAATATCTTTATTTTTAATTCAACTTAAATTATTTTATTATTTTTCTATTGTATATTTAATATTTATTATATTTAAAATGTTCTTTAAATTTTCGTTCTTCATATAATAAAAATTTTATTATATATAGATAATTAGATAGGGAAAAAATGGAAATGGTGAAGAAGCAAAAGAGCGATCTGATAGTATTAAACTTTTTTTTAACTATATTATACGAGAGAGTTAAAAAGGATGCACTTGGAATGCTATCTTTTAAACCAACTAATTGTTAGAAATGAATGAAAAATTATTTATAGTAGTCGGGGAGAGATATGGTATAGAAAAGTTGAAAGAAAAAGACAATTGTGTTCAATTAAAGTATCAATAATTTACTGAAAAAACTATCTTTGTTGTGAAAGAAATTTGGCAGATGTTTTACATGGTAAACTACTAGTAATTTAAAATTTTTTTATTAATTTTTTACATTAAGGTATATATATATATATATATATATATATATATATAAACTTATTTATTATTTAAGATAAGGCATTATTCATTTAATAATATTGTGTTTCAATTATATTTTATTAATTTACATCTTGAATTAATAAATGAAGTCTTTGATATTGTAAACATAGTGCAAAGGTAAAAATGAAAGAGTTTATAATGTGAGATGCCTATTGCATGTAAATGTGTTAATATATAAACATCCCTAGTCATAGTATTAACAAGAAATTAAATTGTTAATACTGGTAGACTAACAAATGTTATGCTTCTTGAAATATTAAAGTAGTGGTTCTCATAGCTGTGATCTTGGAGATGATCAAAGCGAACATATGGATGCTTATTATAAGAACAAGTTAATTGAAGACCTGTTAAGAGAATTCTCATATGGATATTTAATCTATGTCAATAAGGAATCTCTTTATAGCATTGATGCAAGTATCCTCAGAATTGAGATCACCAATGTTTTCTTAAGTAGTGAGTGAAATACTTTGACTCCATAACTGTTTACATTCAATGAAGGGTGAACGTAGTTGGGAGTTTTAGTATATTACAACCTACTTAAAGATAGTTGCATGATCAATAAAGGATTCACCATTGTAAATTTATTAAAGGGGCCATCTTAAATGTTATGAAATATCCTTGTTTAGAAAATCTCTAGCAAAGTAAAATGCTAAAGTGAATGAGATTCTTGAGAGAGATTTTGGGAACAAAGGTGATATTATCAAAACCACCATATTTAGGTTTATATGAGTTGACATTATATATATTTAAAACCTAAATAAGATAAACTAAGGTGAAAGGAGTGATTGTACAATAACTATGTTAGTGTAAGCCCTAACCCTAATACATTGTTATAAAACATTCAAGTTGATAAATGAGGCATTTGTTTTATCTATTATATTCTTGTGCATATCAAGTGATATAACTATTCAAGAATGTTGTTTCAGTTTAAGTTATCATGTGTGAGGCATATAGTTGTAAGACCTTGAAACATTTGAGACTTCATTCTAAATATCCCTCGTTAGTCATTGTTATGAGAATAACAAATGAATTAAGACTAGTATGTGATAATGGTCATTTATGTAGTGTTTTTAGTATGTTCTTAGGTATTTAATTAAGTTAATTTTGTGTTAATTAGGTTTAATTTGAGTTTAATTTGTTAGTTTTGTGTTTTTGGAGTTAATTGTAAATTTTGGTGTTTTTCAGGGTTATTTTGAAAGAAAAAGGACTTAATTGTAAAAAGGGCAAAGATTTGGGCCAAAACTGCAAATATGGAAAATTCATGTTAAGACATTATCGTGAAGTCCAGAAGTTCAATACAGGACCACGTGAAGTATGAAGAAGAAAAACCCATGGCCACGTGAAATGAAGAATAAAAGAACCCATGGCCACGCGAATTAAAGAAGAAAAGAAACACATGGCCATGTGTGAAAATGAACTAAGCAACACATGGCCACGTAAAAGAACAAATGAAGGAAACCAAAGAAGATACGTGACCACGTGGGACACAAGCATAAACCACACGTGGCCACGTGTGAAGGAAGCCTTGTGGAACACGTGACCACGTGTTCAACTACAAAGGGAAGGACGTGGCCACGTGCAAGTTCTCCCATGTAACGAAGGATTTGCGATCTTTTCCAATTCAAGAAAGATTCTTTTCCTACTCCAATTTAGGAAGTTTGGAAGGCTTCTACAACATCTTTTGCCTATAAATAGACAATTCTAACACCAAGAGAATGGGGGATTAATCTTAGAATTTAGCTTAGTTATTGTTTTCTATTTTCTTTATTTTTTCTTTTCAACTTTGTCTTTAGTTTTTAATTATGTTTAGCAAGTAGTTTTTCTTCTTTTGCTAATGGATTCTTGAAATCTTAAATTTTCATTGTTATGACTTTGTTTTGAGCTTAATTTCAATATTGGTTGATTATTTCTTGGTTTTAAGCATATTCTTATCTTTGATTGTGTTGAGATTAATTATTGGTTTATTGAATAAATAACTAAAAATTGGTTTTGACATAGTTAAGGATTTGCATATTCTTAGATTGACTTTTTAATGTTTATGCATGATTATTATCCGAAATATGAGATAATTATGTGTGAATTTTATTGGTTAATACTAAGAGAGGAGGAGCTAAGAATAAATTGGAATTGAATCACTTGAGAAAGGCTTCAATGAATATTTAGGAAGTTAAAACTAGATTTCCATGCTAAGTATTAGATTTGTCTATGAGTTTAATACTAAGAATGATATACTTGAATAAAGATATCTTGCTTTATTACTAGTTTTTCCATAATCACTGATGTTTCTATTGAATTTAACTCATTACAATGAAAGTTAAGGTGGATAGTTTCTTTAGCAAGAGAATTCCAGTTATTGCTTTGTTTTTAATTCATGTTTTAGCTTTTGTTTTGTTTAATTGTTTATTTTGTTTAATTTTTGCTTTTAAATCAAAAACATTTGGGAAACAATCTCGGATTAATTTAATTCATACATAGGTATTATCCTTAGCAATCCATGTTCCCTTGGGTACGATATTTGGGGTCTTAATCTATATTTCCCTGTATTACTAGCCGATCTAGTACACTTGCTAGACACCTGTCAGTATGCTCTCTCTAATAAGTTGATTTCTGTCTTACGGATCATAAGGATTAGACGTCAATCAGAGATTATAGATACATGTTTAGAACATGGTATCTGGATTCGATCCGCTCATGAGAACACTACATGGTACAAGTCATAAGTGTTTCTCAATTGCAAGTTTTGCATCGGAGTTCTTAAACCTAAAATCACTATGAAACTCTTTATGAATTAGTATGTACTTTGACATACACCTAACGTACTCGTAACAAGGTGACAAGTATGGGTATGATTGGCATGTACTAATTCATGTTAGAGAGCATGAGAGAAGTAAAGAGATTTACCCCTTTTGATAAGAGAGAAAATATCACAAGCCACTTGATCAGTGAACTGAGAAGTATATGGCCATACCGAGATGAAATAATGAGTAATCATTATTTATCTAAGAGTTCAGTGTCACTGGTATATCAAGAAAAGAATTAGTATATATAAGGATGACTAGTTCTATGAGTTATATTAATTCTGATATTTATGGGTAAGGGACTATGCAAAATTGCATTAGGTCACTAAATGCCATTTTCATTTTCATTTAATTTGGAATGCTATAATATCTTGCTGGAGAATATATATAGCCTTTGGATTATTTATTAATTCATTGCCAATATTAAATGGACCTATTGGATTGCAAACAAAGCATTGGGCTTAAAATATTTAAGATAAAGTATTGGGCATTAATTTGGGCTTTTATTTAAAGTCAAATTAATGTGGATAATGAGTATTAAATTGCTAAATGGACCTTGATCCATGAGAGAGGGAAAAATCGACAATTACTAGGTTAATGTCAATTAATTAATTATCTTTGGATAATTAAGGTAATTGATTTTAAATTCTAATAGTATTTGAATCAAGAATCAACACTTTAATAGGGAGATATTGTGGCCGAAATTCAAGCTAGATTCATAGTTGAATTCGACATGTATTAAACCCTAAAGAAGTGATGTATTTTGATTAAATAACTAATGTCATTTTAAATTAATTTGAATTTAAATACTAATAGAACTTGAATTAAGATATATCACTTAATTAGGAAGTGATGGAGGTTGAAATTACTACCTAAAAAAGACTAGTAGATTTCGGCATTCACACTAACCCTAGACAAGTGATATATATTAATGAATTAAAAGGAATTAAAGCCTTGCTATTTTTTGCTCTCTCTCTCTCTTATTGCCGTAATTCTCAAGGGAAAAGAATTCTTTCTTTTTCTCTTGTATTTTGGGTAGCCATTTGTAAAACCTAGAAAGAACAAGATCAAATCTTGTGTCTTTATTTTATACCTATTGCCAAATACACAAGGTTAGAGCTAGCACTCTCATTTTAGGCTGACTTTGTAAGTGGACTTTGTAAGTGTGTGTGTGTGAACATAGAGTGGTATGGTGCAAAGGCAGCACCTTTTGCATTGGTGATTGAGATCAAAGGTATATATGTCTATCTTATATATTGGTCATTGCAAAAATCAAGTTTTGAAGTGCATTCAAGGATGTAAGTTTAATCAAAAACCCTAAAATTGCATGTTTCGATTCTATATTGTATATTGCATGGCATGTATGATCAAAAGTTTTAATTTTTCCGCTACATGATCATTATTTTTATGCCATGTGATATCCCTTCAGTGGTATTAGATCCTAATCATGCTTGTTTTAGTGCTTTGGATGCATTACAACTTCATTAAAAATCGTTTGTTGCATAAAACGTGATGCTAAAATTTTCTATTTTGAGTTTTTTGCATTGGTTGAGTGTAAAAACGATTTTAAATGGTTAATTGGGTATTATAATAATTATGACATATTAATATACTATTCTAAGATGTTCTTAGACCTGTTCATGGTCTGTTTTAAATATATATACCTGATTGTACACGTTAATCATGAAACTAGGTGCTTGTTTGCATGATATGCGTTTGTAACCAACTAGTTTCTCAAAATTAAATGTAAAAACGTGTTGGGCATGTTTGTAAGTGATTTTAGAATATTAATAACAGGTCTGGACATATCTTAAAAATGGTTTTAATTCTGGTCCATGACAATTTAATTGATTAATTTACAAATCACTTAAAACAATGACTAGTTTGTGTTTGTTGCATGTTTAATCAACATTGTTTGTTTTGTTTTGATTAAAATGGAAAAAACACATTTAGATCAGATCTGAACAAAACCTTAATTCCAATTTTATGACCTTAGTTAAGTTATTAAATAGCTCATAAAATCATTTAAGTGTTTATAAATTGGTTGTGGCATTATATGAGCATTAAACAACTAGTTTCACGTTGTTTGTTTGTTTTGTTATCAAAGCAAATGTGTTATGTGTTCTTCATGAATTTTTAAATTTTGATTCATGTTGATTCATATTATTTGTATTTTTAATGTTTATGGGCTGTATAACATAAAATTAAAGATGAAAAAATAGAAATTACACTAAAGTTGATTTATGGCACAAATCTAACTAGTTTGAATTGGTTGAGTGGCAATAAGAGGATTTAGTTCATTGGGCTTCGGCCCAGGCCCATCACAGGTCTTTTCTTAAAAGTACAAGTACATAATTTCCATTAATGGGCTAGGCTTAATTAATTAAAATTGGACTTTGTTTTATCCATGAATGTTGTGTATATTTGTTTGCTTGTTTTGTGTGATGAATGGATATGCATGGTGCATGCATGGGCCCTGGGTTATGTAATTAAATATGGCCTGCATGCCATTATGGATTATTGTAAAATTTTCATTTATTTCTTAGTATAATTTATTTGAAGACTTTGTAAATCAAGATGAAGCCCACAGGAGTGGAGAAGTCCAACTTGAAGATTCATATGTAATAGTATAGAATCTTAGTTATAGGTTTTTGGGCCCATATTTGTCACGCTTTACTTTACGCACTTCTATATATACATGTTATGAATGGATGACAAAGCATATGCCATGTAAGCCATAATAAAATGAATCCCTAAAATAGTAAGTAACGAAGTTGCCTTCCTAATTCGAAACATGTCAAGGCATCGATCATCGATCACATAGACTAGGAGTCCTAGATGCACCTGGTTATCTTTGTGAGGCATGGGTTGTAAATGTAGGTTGGACTTAACATGGAAAGTGATGCCTGAACCTAGGCAATGAATAAATGGATTTGTGCTATAACATCTTAAGATGTTAGGCCATTTGATCCAAGAGTCATGTACGAGACATAATTGGTGTTTTCCTACCTAAGTAAATTAACTCTTTAGGTGTACAAGCTTAGCTTGACTAATGAGTTGTTGTGAAAAATAGATCTTGGCCCACATTAAATCACTAACGCGAATTATTTAAAGGGATATTAATTCGGTTTTTGGGATTATATTAAGACCTCATTTAATCTTGCTAAGTTTATAAATTTTTTGTAGATTGAAAAATGACTTCTTCAAACAACAACTTTTCATTATAATCGATCCTAAAAAAGGACAAATTGAATGGCACCAATTTCATAGACTGGTCTCGAAACTTGAGAATTGTTCCTAAGCAAGAGAAGAAGTCATATGTTTTGGATGCACCCTTGCCTGACGAACCTGCTAAGAATGCCTCTGCAGTTCAAAGGGAAACCTTTGAGACTAAAAAGAGTGACTCCAATGATGTGACCTATCTAATGCTAGCCACTATGGTGCCTGATTTGCAAAAGTAATTCATGGACCAAGAGGCCTATGCGATCATGGTGCACATCAAGGAGATGTTCCAAGAACAAGCTCATCACGAAAGGTTTGTGATAACAAAGGCCTTGATTTCTTGTAAAATGGTTGTGGGTACTCCTGTTAGTACCCATGTACTCAAGATAAAAGGGTATCTTGATACTCTTGAGAAGCTTGAGGTACAAGTCCCAAAAGAATTGGCCACTAACTTGATCTTAGGTTCATTAACTGATGATTTTGATCCATTTGTTATGAATTATAACATGCATGCAATGAACAAGACAGTTACCGAGCTTCATAGGATGCTTAAGAATGCTGAAGAGAACATTCAAAAGACTAATCCCATACTTATGTTCAAGGGGGCATTAAGAAGGGACTCGCTAAGGGAAAGGGAAAAGGAAAGGCAAAACCCAAGAATGACTAGGCACAACCTAGGTCTAGTAGGAGTGCACCTTAGGCCCAACCCAAGCCCAGGCGCAAAAGCTCAAAGAGAGTGACAGCACATGGTTCCATTACAACAAGTTAGGGTATTGGAGGAAGAATTACGCTTTCTTTAAGGAAGAACAGAAGAAGAATGGAGCCAAGGCATCCAGTTCTGGTATTTTTGTTGTTGAAATAACCTTTTTATTTCTACCACTTGGGTATTGGATACCAGTTGTGGTTCTCAATATTTGTTCAAATGTGCAGGGGTTAAAAAATAGAAAGTTACTAGGAAGAGTGAAGTGGACCTCCGCGTGGGAATGGAGCCACGAGTTGCGGCCATGGAGATAAGCGACTATTGAGTCACTTTACCTTCTGGATTATGTTTAGATTTAATGAATTTTTATTTGTGCTTTTATGAGCATAAACATTATTTCAGTTTCATGTTTGGATATGGATGAATTTAACTTTGTTATTAATAATGGCAACATTCATTTTTGTCGTCAAGGCATTTTATATGGCACTGCTATGTTACAAAATGGACTTTATATCCTTGATATACAAAATAGAGAATCCATATACAACATTAATACAAAAAGGGTTAAATCAAATGAATTGAACCCTACTTACTACTGGCATTGTCGTTTAGGACATGCAAACGAAAAGCGTATTTCAAGACTCCAAAAATCTGGAGTGCTTGTATCATTCGAGTTGGAATCTTATGACACATGCGAGCCATATCTGTATGAAAGATGACAAAGAGTCCTTTGAACAAGAAATGTGAGAGGAATAGTGACTTATTGGGATTAATACACACCGATGTATGTTGACCATTAAATACACAGGCTAGAGGTGGTTTTAGTTACTTCGTAACATTCACAGACAACTTCGGTAGATATGGTTACGTCTATCTAATAACGCACAAGTCTGAAACTTTTGAAAAATTCAAAGAGTTTAAGAACAAAGTAGAAAACCAACTTGGCAAAAGTATAAAAGTTATTCGATCAAATCGAGGTGGCGAATACTTCAGCCAAGAGTTTGACAGTCATCTGAAGGAGTGTGGAATTATTTCATAGCTCACTCCCCTCGGAACACCATAATGGAATGGTGTGTGTGAAAGGAGGAATCGAACTCTATTCGACATGGTTCGATCAATGATGAGTCAAGGTAATCTTTCTGTCTTTTTTTGGGGTTATGCAATAGAAACTGTTGCGTTTCTACCAAATCGTACTCCAACTAAAGCAGTTGAGAAGACACCATACAAGATATGGATTGGGAAAGAGCCCAATATGTTGTTTCTCAAGATTTGGGGCCGTGAAGCACATGTTAAGAAATTAACTTCTGACAAGCTAGAGTCTAAATAGTTAGAGAGTATGCCCTAGAGCCCATGTAATGGGGATGTATTTCATATGTATAAACTCATATTCTTAATAAAAGGCATTATTCATTTATTAATGCTATGTTTAAATACATGAGTTTGTAAATCTTAAATTAATAAATGAAGTCCTAGATATTATAAACACATTATAAAGGCAATAATGAAAGTGTTCATGATGTGAGATGTCTATTGCATGCAAATGTGATAATATCTAAATATCCCTAGTCATAGAATTAACAAGACCGAATATTGTTAATTCGGACAAACTAGCACATGTTATGCTTCTTGAATAGTTCAAGTAGTGGTTCTCATAACTGTGATTATGGAAGATGATCAAAGCTAACATGTGGATGCTTATTAGAAGAACAAGTTCATTGGAGACCTGTAAAGAGAATCCTCACATGGATATTAAATCTATGTCAGTGAGGAATCTCTTCATAGCAGTTGTGCAAATATCCTTAGACTTGAGATCACCAAGGTGATCTTAAGTAGCAAGTGATATACTTTGACTCTATAACTGATTACTTCCAACTGGGGGTAAACATAGTTAGGAGGTTGGGTATATCATGACCTACTTGAAGATAGTTGAGTGATTGACAAAGGATTTACCATCCTAGATTTATTAAGGGAAGTTATCTCGCATGATTCTATAATTGCCTTGTTTAGAGAATCTCAAGCCAAAGTAATATGCCAAGATGGATAGGGATCCATGAAGGGCATTTTGGGAACAATGGTTAAATTAATAGAACATACAGAATTAAATTTATATGAGTTGACAGAAATCCATACTCAGAATCTAATTGAGATAAGAGTGGTGAAAGGAGTAATTGCACAGTAACTGATTCTATGGAAAGGTATAGTCAAACCATTTGACTTTCCTGACATTTGGGTAGTCATGATGCCTAGCTAGAGGCCGCTCATGATTTGTATAATAGTGTATCATAAATATCAATAGGGATTGATAAAATGATTTAAAAAAGTTTAAATCATGTGAGTTTTGAATATAACTCATAATTACATATTATACTGCCAATATGGACTGGAACCCAAAAGGTCACACACATATAGAGTAAAGGATAAAATGGTAAAATGACAAGGATAATAATATTTAATATTATTATGGGAGAAGAGAAATGAATATGAGAATAATTAATTAAAGAGTTTAATTAATTATTATCAAGTAGAATTGTTCGTAGAATTTTTAGAAATGTTCTGTAAAATAGACCTAATTGAAGTATTGTATTTCATAATTAATTATTATTGGACTATAAGTATTATAAGACTGATATAATAATTAATAGATCCATTGGAGGAATTAAAAGAGGCCCAGAGAATTGGTTTTGGCGTAGAAACCCTCTAGAGGAAGGGTTACATGCCAAATCCATATAGAAGGCCTTAGAGGCCTAATTCTTAGACCAAAACAAATTAAATATATTTTATAAGTATTATGGAGCCTACATATTTAATTTGGATGGATTTGGAATTTATTTGGGTGATTAAATCCAAGTATATGCATAAAAGGCCTAGTTTATGGGTTTTGTGCATAGTCCTATATGAATGGACTTAAATTAGATTTAATTGAGCCCAAATAAATTATTAATAATTTCAGAAGACCATTTAATATTTCTCTAGCAATTTTAAAGAGCCTAATCCCATTATGAAGTTGGATTTTTAACATAACTACAAAAATCCAAGTGATAGAGATTTTAGGGATAAATGAACATTAAGAGAAAAGAAATTCTCTCTCTTTGAAAAACCCTAGCTGCCACTCCCTTGCTAGCATCAAGGGAAATTCGGCCAGCCCTTGTGTTCCATCATTCTTGGTTCATTCAATCCTTCTCTAGTGTGGATTACTAATTAGAGGTATTCAATTTTGGACACTATAGTTTGCGACAATTCGGTGAGAAGAAAAATCAACTGTTCAACAAAAATCAAAGGTGATTTTTCTTATTCTCATTAATATTTATATTGTAAATTCATGGAAAGATCAGATTTATTGGTTAAAAATTTTAAATTTTGCTTATGCATGTGATGTATGTAACCAATAATTTCCAACATGGTATCAGAGCCTCGGTTTTGCCATAAATCTACAATTCTATATTTTTTTGCGAAATAGTTTTTATTTTCGAGTTATTTATTTCATGAACTTCAAAATATCAGATTTGATTGTTCATGAATGAGAAATATTGATTTCTGGATGTATGTGATCAAATATATAAAATGAAAAATAAAAACGATTCTTTTGAGAAATGAATCATTGTTTTTGGCATGTTGGGTTTTTATTTTTCAATAAAAGTTTTAGGGGCTGTTCTAAATTTAATTTTTATTGATCCACTCTAAAATTATTTTGATGATAATTTATGTGTTTAATATGTGATATTAAGCCATAGGATCAAACAAAATTAAAATCGAACAAGTTTTGCATAAAAACTAGTTTAGTCAAAAAGTTTGATAAATTGGTGTTCTTCGTGTGTTCTTGGTGGGTTCTTGTTTAGAACGATTTTTAATCTTCTAAATCTGATATATATGATATATTAATGTATTTTAATTAATTGGATTAATTAAAATGGGCCTTGAATTAATTGGATTAATTTTAATTCATTAAAACCACTTAATGGGCTTAATTATGTTTACAGACTTGATTTAAATTAGTGAATGACTTGGTGGGCCCAAGGAGCTAATTTAAATTAAATATTATAAACTATAATTAATTTTATTAATGGGTTTTAAGGGCCGAAGTGGGCTTGGCTCATTTCAAAAGGCCCAAATGGTCCAATAGATACAAAACTAGTTTGTGTGTGAACACATTTTAGGGTTTAAATTTGTGGGTTTTGGCTACCCTTTGTTTTAAGCCCAAAATTAATTTTTTAATTATGTATATGATTAATTAATTAGATAATCAATGGATAATCAATCAATAATCAATTGGATTGATAATTAAGGCAAGAACACATGCATGCAAAAAGGTTTCCTAAAATGAAAGTTTCCAAAATGGAAAAAGTTTCTTAATTTGATCACATTATAAAAATAACTCAAAAGTAAGTTTTAAAAGTTGAAACATAGTTTGTATTCCATTATATGTTTTTACTTTATGCATTAGAAATGCATAAAAGGGTGTATGATTGGTATGATAGATAGTTATGGACAAGACCCAATGTGATTGAACATAATGCATGTTTCGGCCTAATGAGGACTTTCATGTCCTGGCCACATTTTTTTTGTTTGTATTTCTTTTTCAAATTGTAATATGTAATTAGATTACTTAGATTAGAATTAAAGATAGAGATGGAGACCACTATTAAGGAACAAGATGGGCCAGATGGAAATCCAACAAGATTAAAGATAATGAAATTATTTTTACTTGTTTGAATCATGTATATTACCTAGGTATGCCCCTGGTAGGGAAGTGGACTTGATTTTGCTTAAATAATTAAAAATAGTAAACGAACACCAAATATTGCTAGATTTTGTGTGCCTACATAAATTTTTATGTAGAATATTTTGGTGATGAGAATTGAATTTTTCGGCCACACCGGCAGTTGTTGAATCGGACCAATAAGTTTGAATCGGACCGATAACGGACTCCGATTGAGCCAAAAATTTGCGTACTACCTATTTTTGATGTTTTAAGAATGATGGAATTAAAATTGAAGTGATTTGAAGTAAGGAAGAGAGAGAAATTGAATTGGGCTTTAAGAAGGCATAAATGGGCCTTAATTTTAAATTGGGCTAAGCCCACCATTTAAGCCCACTTTTGGGTCCATTAGGAAGGATATAAGAGGCTGGAAAATCTGAGAATTCTCAAAATTTTCCATCTCTCCCTCCCTCTTCTCATGGTGGCCGAACCCTCTCCCTCTTCTCCCTCCCTATGATTTCTTCTTCTTCTACCCCAAATATCTCTTAAACCTCAACACAAAAGATGAAGTTCTCTCTCTCTAGGTCACCCTAGTGGCCTTAAGCAAGTGATTTGAGCAAGGAAAGGCAAGAACTCAAGTGAAGAAAGGAAAAAAGGTAAGATGGAACTTGAAAATTTAAGTGATTTTAATTGGTTTTTTGATGTGTTCTTATAGTTTTTGAGGTGTATAAGCTAATTATGAGCTTGGATTTTTCATTTGAGGACAAGAAATTGAGGTTAGGAAGGCTAAAGAATTCGACCAAGGATGAATTTGTGGATGGATGGAGTTTTGCTTGGTGTCAAGTGAAGAAAAGTGAGGCTTAAGGAAGATTAAGCTTGGAAAAATGTAAGTGACTACAAAATCCTTTAGTTTCCCTATTAATATGAATTTTTCTTAATTATGTAATTAAGATAAAAATATGTAAAATTATTAATTATTGAAATTATGTTAGGGTAAATGAAATTAAGCATGAGAGGAAATGAAATGAAGGCTTTAATGAAAGAAAGAAAATTTTTAAGGTGGAAAAATGTTGATGGCCGAATTACCTAGGTGAAGAAATAATGAGAAAAATGCATGAAATTAATGTATGTTAGCTTAAATTAATAATAAACTTGATAATTGATGTCTATAAATTTTTAGAGAATAATTGAAATTAATTTGGGAATTTTTAAGATTATGTATAGTGTATGTATTGAATGAAAATTGTGATTTAGAGTAAATACACTCTTTTTAGTACTTTTGACTTTTCAATAACTTTCATCTTTTCTTTCACTTTGTCTTTTCAAGTCACTATTGTGAATTATTCTTTAATAATTCACTCAAACACTTGGATTTTTTAATAACTTTTATACAAATTCTGACTTCTCTTTTATTCTTCTTGTATAATTCTTTACGAATCATTTTCAATACTTTTAGGCTTGACGTTTTTACAATTTTTCCTTTTTCAGTCTAATTTTTCAATTATTCGATATGTCGGCTTTTATTTCGGCGACGAATTATTTTTATAATTATTTATTCTCTTAATACTTTTTGTTGACTAATTTATTTTGATAAATTAGTCACACCTTTATTTTTCTACTTTTTGTGTAATTAGTAACTCTATGAATATCAATTATTATCTTATGCCTCGAACATGCCTAATTTGACTTTTTCTATCGGAATGTTCATTTCAAATACATAATTACGATTTTGCCATTATAATCATTAATTTTCATTTTTATTATCTAATTTCTTCCATTATTCATCTTTTATTCTTTTTTTACCATTTCGGGTAAAATTACATTTTAGTCCTTATGCCATGGAAACTCGATCTTTTGGAACCGTTAGGTCTTCGAGATTACCATTTTACCCTTGTTAAGTATTTCTTACTTATTTTTACGCGTTAATTACCTACTTTGGCAAAATTATCATTTTGCCCCAAAACTTTTATTTTCTTTCATTTAAGTCATTTTTTCCACTTAAAAGATCTAGAAATGATTCAATGGGATTTTTTTACTTTTAATTTTAGGTAGAATTTTTTTTTTATTTTTTTGTAAGCGAAGAAATAGACTACCCTTAAAAAATTCAAAATTGGATTGATTAATTCAAAATTTTATTTGACAAAATTTTGAATTACTAAGAAAGTAAAGATTTTTGTGTATACCAAATGAAAATGAACTGACGTTATTATTATTTTTACGATCCAATAATTATTTCAAAAAGTTCATCGGTTGACTTTTTATTTCTTGTCATTGACATTAATTTAATTTCACATTAATTCATCATTTTTGTCATTTTTATACAATTATGCATTAAAAATTCAATTATTTTCATTGTACATATTCACATAAAAATTCCAATAAAATCCATATCAATTCAATAAATTCCACTAAAATTTATTTATGCATTATTTATTAGTCATTGCCATTTGTCATCAAAATAATCACTTAATTCACTCTAAATCACAATTTTCATTCAATACATACACTATACATAATCTTCAAAATTCCCAAATTAATTTCAATTATTCTTTAAAAATTTATAGACATCAATTATCAAGTCTATTATTAATTTAAGCTAACATACATTAATTTCATACATTTTTCTCATTATTTCTTCACCTAGGTAATTCGGCCATCAACATTTTTCCACCTTAAAAATTTTCTTTCTTTCATTAAAGCCTTCATTTCATTTCCTCTCATGCTTAATTTCATTTACCCTAACATAATTTCATTAATTAACAATTTTACATATTTTTATCTTAATTACATAATTAAGAAAAATTCATATTAATAGGGAAACTAAAGGATTTTGTAGTCACTTACCTTTTTCCAAGCTTAATCTTCCTTAAGCCTCACTTTTCTTCACTTGAAACCAAGCAAAACTCCATCCATCCACAAATTCATCCTTGGCCGAATTCTTTAGCCTTCCTAACCTCAATTTCTTGTCCTCAAATGAAAAATCGAAGCTCATAATTAGCTTATACACCTCAAAAACTATAAGAACACATCAAAAAACCAATTAAAATCACTTAAATTTTCAAGTTTCATCTTACCTCTTTTCCTTTCTTCACTTGATTTCTTGCCTTCCCTTACTCAAATCACTTGCTTAAGGCCACTAGGGTGACCTAGAGAGAGAGAACTTTATCTTTTGTGTTGAGGTTTAAGAGAGATTTGGGGTAGAAGAAGAAGAAATCATAGGGAGAGGGAAGAGGGAGAGGGTTCGGCCACCATGAAAAGAGTGAGGGAGAGCTGGAAAATCTGGAGAATTCTCAAATTTTCCAGCCTCTTATATCCTTCCTAATGGGCCCAAAAGTGGGCTTAGCCCAATTTAAAATTAAGGCCCATTTATGCATTCTTAAAGCCCAATTCAATTTCTCTCTCTTCCTCACTTCAAATCACTTCAATTTTGATTCCGTCATTCTTAAAACATCAAAATAGGTAGTACGCAAATTTTTGGCTCAATCGGAGTCCGTTATGTAAAGTCCATAACTATATTATATTTGTATGCTTATATTTATGTGATAGATATAGGATGCATATCAATGTATGCCAACCATGTATGATGAGACTTAATTAACTAAAATCCCTCAAACAAATACTAAGGTATATAAGCCTTTCATTAATTGGAGGAGAACCAGAGTTCTTTATAGTGTGGGTTGTTGACCACAATCAAGCTCACATTATATTGAATATGTTCAAATCTAATTAAATGGGTTATATCAAATATAGTGAGGGCTATTAATTCACAATAAAATAGTGGCAGTAAATGGATTAATTAAAGACCTAATTAATGCATACATATATATGAACATACTCTCATATATTTTCTTTTCACATCTAGGTCATCATCATGAGCACATTGAACATTAACATATGATTAATCTTGGATAACAAGCTGGTTGGCAGCAACTATTCTGACTAGATCAAACAAGTGAGAATTGTTCTTAGAGCTGAAAAGATCCATTATGTCTTGGATAAAGATCCACCACCACTTCCATCAGATGATGCCATTGATGAGATCAAAGGCATTTATTGAAAATACATGAAGGATAGTGAAGCAGCGGCATGTTTGATGTTGGGTGTTATGTCCTTAGAGTTTCAGAAGCAACATGAGATGATGGATGCTAGAACCATCATTTTGCATCATTTTGCAATATGAGATTGCTCGAGCTTTATTTAGCTGCAAAATGGTGGAAGGCACTTCGACTGCTACTCATGCATTAAAGATGTATAGGTATATTGAGCATTTGAGTAGACTTGGCTATGTAATGGATAATGATCTATACATAGATTTAATCTTGTACTCATTGGCTCTAAGTTATGCAACTTTCGTGCTTAACTTCAACATGAATAAGATCCAAGTAACCATTCTCGAGTTAATCAACATGTTTAGAATAGTTGATGGATCCTTCAAGAAAGATTCAAAAAGTGTCATGGTTGTCACTTCTGCTAAAGGCGAGAAGCAGCAGAAGAAGAAGATGACCAAGATGCAGCGAAAGAATTGTGGGGTTTTCAAGAAAAAGGTTGCCAAGAAAGAGAATCCCAAAGGAACTTGCTTTTATTATGGAAAGGATGGTCATTGAAAGCGTAACTGCAAGGCCTATATAGATTCTCTCAAGGAGAAGAAGCAAGCTGATGCTTCTACTTCAGGTATTCATATGATTGAAATCAATACTCATTCTATTGCTTCAAACCAATCTTGGGTATTAGATACCAGATGTGGAGCTCATTTGTTTAATGATCTACGGGGCTTAATAGCTGTAAAAGAGTTGGAAAGGCAGAAATATATCTATAGTCAGCTACTGGACAAAACATCTCTACAACAGTTGTGGGGACTTACCATTTGCCTCTTCTAAGTGGATTAATACTAGAATTAAATAATTATTATTATGTTCCAGCTTTATCCAAAAGTATTATTTCTTTCAGTTGTTTATTGAATGATTATGACATTTCTTTAAAAGATAAATGTTGTTACATTTTTAAGAACAATATGTTTTATGCTAAAGCTATCATTGAGAATGGTATATTTGTTCTTAATTTAATTAAAAAAGTGCATAATGTGGATACCAAGAGAATGAAACAAGATAATCTAAATACTTCATATTTATGGCATTGTCGTTTAAGCCATATAAATGAGAAATGCATGATCAAATTACACAAGTCAGGTGATTTGGGATCATTTGATTATGAATCATTTAATACATGTGAGTCTTGTTTATTGGAAAAAATGACAAAAGCTCTCTTTATTGGTAAAGGAGAACAAGTTAAAATGGTTTTAGACTTAATACATTCATATGTATGTGGTCCAATGACTACACATGCCAGAGGAGGTTACTCATACTGCATTACTGTTGAACCTAATTATACACAAAATCCTGGAAGATCTACTAGGATGCATTCTATCCCAGTGAGATGTGGATTTCACATTGATTCAAATAGAGGCATAACTGTAGTAAAGGACAATGAGCCTACAAGCTATCAAGAAGTTTTGAACAGTTCAGAACATGATTTATGGCTTAAGGCTATGAAGTCTGAAATGGACTTCATGTATGAGAACAAAGTATGGACTTTAACTCAACCACTTGAAGGGATAAAACCCATAGGATGCAAATGGGTCTTCAAAAAGAAGACCGACATATAAGGTAATATAGTTACCTATAAAGCTCACTTAGTAGCATAAGGCTATCATCAAAAAGAAGGTATTGACTATAATGAAACCTTTTCTCCTATAGCAATGCTTAAGTCTATAAGAATACTTTAAGCCATTGCAGCTCATTGTAATTATAAGATTTGGCAAATGGATGTGAAGACAACTTTCCTAAATGGAAATCTAACTGAGTATGTGTATAAAACACAACCAAAAAGGTTCACATAGGAGATGGCAAAAAGGTATGCAAGCTTCAAAGATCCATTCATGGATTGAAGCAAGCCTTTAGGAGTTGGAACAAATGATTCAATGAGATAATCCAAGAGTTTGGTTTCTCATAGAATGAAGATGAACCTTGTGTGTATAAAAGGGTTAGTGGGAGTGAAATCATCTTCCTAGTTCTATATGTGGATGACATATTAATCATGAGAAATGACATTTCTCTTCTCCAATCTATTAAAATGTGGTTATCCAAGCAATTCTCCATGAAAGACCTTGGAAAAGCATCCTATATTCTAGGAATAAAGATTTATGAAGATAGATCTAATAGGTTGCTAGGTCTTTCTCAAAGTACATATATAGATAAAGTATTAAAGAGGTTCAATATAGATCTCTTTAAGAAAGGGTTTATACCCATGGTGCATGGGAAACACCTTTCTAAGTCTATGTGTCTGCAAACACTAGAGGATAGAGAGAGTATGAATAGAATACCATATGCATCTGTAATTGGTTCTATCATGTATGCTATGTTATGTACATGTCCAGATGTAGCATTTGCTTTGAGTGTCACAAGCAGATTCCAATCCAATTTTGGAGAGGAACACTAGACACCTGTAAAGAATATCTTTAAGTACTTAAGAAGGACTAAGGATATATTCTTGGTATATAGGGAGGGCAGTTTGGAAGTAAATGGGTATATGGATGCCAGCTTCCAATTTGACAAAGATGATTGTAAATCACAGTCTAGTTTTGTGTTCATAATGGGAGGATGGGTAGTTAGTTGGAAGAGTTCCAAACAAGAAACAACGAGAGATTGTTAAAGAGTATGCCTTAGAGCCCATGTAATGGGGATGTATTTCATATGTATGAACTCATATTCTTAATAAAAGACATCATTCATTTATTAATGCTATGTTTACATACATGAGTTTGTAAATCTTAAATTAATAAATGAAGTCTTAGATATTATAACACAATGCAAAGGAAATCATGAAAGTATTCATGATGTGAGATGTCTATTGCATGCAAATGTGATAATATCTAAATATCCCTAGTCATAGAATTAACAAAATAGGACATTGTTAATTTGGACAGACTAGCACATGTTATGCTTCTTGAATTATTCAAGCAGTAGTTCTTCATAACTATGATTATGGAAGATGATCAAAGCAGTAGTTCTCATAACTATGATTATGGAAGATGATCAAAGCATTCTCTTGTCATTAGAGACCTGCAAAGAGAATGCTTACATGGATATTAAATCTATGTTAGTAAGGAATCTGTTCATAGCGGTTGTGCAAGTATCCTTAGACTTGAGATCACCAAGGTTATCTTAAGTAGCACGAGATATACTTTGACTCTATAACTGATTACTTCCAACTTGGGGTGAACACAGTTAGGAGGTTGGGTATCTGATGACCTACTTGAAGATAGTTAAGTGATTGACAAAGGATTCACCATCCCCAATTTATTAAGGGAAGTTATCTCGCATGATTCTATAATTACCTTGTTCAGAGAATCTATGGCAAGAGTAATATGCCAAGATGGATAGGGATCCATGAAGGGCATTTTGGGAACAATGGTTAAAATAATAGAACATACATAATTAGATTTATATGAGTTGATAGAAATTCATACTCAGAATCTAATTGAGATAAGAGTGGTAAAATGAGTAATTGCACGATAATTGATTCTATGGAAGGGTATAGTCAAACCACTTGACTTTCCCGACATTTGGGTAGTCATGATGCCTAGCTAGAGGCCGCTTAAGATTTGTATAATAATGTATCATAAATATCAATTGGGATGGATAAAATGATTTAAAGAAGTTTAAATCTTGTGAGTTTTGAATATAACTAATAATTATATATTATACTGCCAATACGAATAGGAACCTAATAGGTCATACACATATAGAGTAAAGGATCAAATGGTAAAATGACAAGGATAATAATATTTGATATTATTATGGGAGAAGAGAAATGAATAACAGAATAATTAATTAAAGAGTTTAATTAATTATTATCAAGTAGAATTGTTCGTTGAACTTTTTAGAAATATTATGTAAAATAGAACTAATTGAAATATTGTATTTCATAATAAATTATTATTGGACTATAAGTGTTATAGGGCTGATATAATAATTAATAGATCCATTAGTGGAATTAAAAGAGGCCCAGAGAATTAGTTTTGGTGCAGAAACCCTCGAGAGGAAGGGTTACACACCAAACCCATATAGAAGGCCTTAAAGGCCTAATTCTTGGACCAAAGTAAATTAAATATATTTCATAAGTGTTATGGAGCCTACATATTTAATTTGGATGGATTTGGAATTTATTTGGGTGATTAAATCCAAGTTTATGCATAGAGAGCCTAGTTTATGGGTTTTGTGCATAGTCCTTTATGAATGGACTTAAATTGGATTTAATTGAGCCCAAATAAATTATTAATAATTCCAGAAGCCCATTTAATATTTCTCTAAAAATTTTAAAGAGCCAATCCCATTATGAAGTTGGATTTTTAACCTAACTATAAAAATCCAAGTGATAGGAATTTTAGGGTTAAGTGAATATTAAGAGAAAAGAAATTCTCTCTCTTTGAAAAACCCTAGCCACCACTCCCTTGCTAGCATCAAGGGGAATTCCTCCAGCCCTTGTGTTCCATCATTCTTGATTCATTCAATCCTTCTCTAGTGTGGATTACTAATTAGAGGTGCTCAATTTTGGACATTGTGGTTTGTGACAACCTTGTGAGAAGGAAAATCAATTGTTCAACAAAAATCAAAGGTGATTTTTCTTATTCTAATTAATATTTATATTGTAAATTCATGGCAATATCAGATCTATTGGTTAAAAATTTTAAATTTTGCTTATGCATGTGATGCATGTAACCGATAATTTACAACACAATTCTATTGTCTGCTTGTTTGTGGGTTATCCTAAAGAAACAAAGGGATACTACTTTTACTCACAAGCTAAGAACAAAGTGTTTGTTGCTCGCAAAGTTGTTTTCTTGGAAAAGGAATTCCTTATCAAGAAAGACAGTGGGAGCAAAGTAGAACTTGGAAATGGGTTGGAAATGGGATCAAGTTCACAACCAGTTGTGGAACAAGAACCCATTTCACAAGAACCTAGAAGGTCTGGTAGGGTACGATGGGAGATTGAGAGATATGAATTTCTAATCATTGATAGTGACACTATTGAGTTAGTGGATCATGAGGATCCAACTACCTACCGAGAAGCGGTTGAGAGCCCTGACTTGGAAAACTGGCTTGGAGCCACAAAATTCAAGATGCAATTAATGTACAATAACCAGGTTTGGACCTTGGTTGATCCACTGAAAGGTGCTAAGGTAATTGAATGAAAGTGGCTATTTAAACTCAAAGCTGATAAGACCTACAAAGGTAGATTAGTAGCAAAAGGTTTCCGACAAAACTCATGGTGTAGACTATGATGAGACCTTTTCACCTGTAGTCATGCTCAAATCTATTAGGATCTTGCCTACCAAAGCTGCATATCATGACTATGAGATATGGCAAATGGATGTCAAAACTGCTTTCCTTAACGGAAATCTTCTCGAGGATGTGTATATGACATAGCCTGAGGGTTTTGTCAATCCCAAACATCCTAAGAAGGTTTGCAAGCTTCAAAAATCCATTTATGGATTGAAGCAAGCATCCTAAAGTTGGAATCTCTATTTTGATGAAGCAGTTAATGAATTTGACTTCATGAAAAACGAAGATGAGCCTTATGTGTACAAGAGGTTTGTGAGAGCATAATAGTATTTCTGGTCCTATATGTAGATGACATCCTTCTCATTGGGAATGACATTCCAACTTTGCAAAATGTTAAGCAATGGTTGGGGAAGTATTTCTTAATGAAAGACTTAAGTGAAGCCGAGACAATACTTGGTATTCGGATCTATAGAGATAGATCACATCGGCTTCTAGGACTAAGTCAAGAAAAGTACATAGACAAAGTACTAAAGCATTTTAGTATGGGAGACTTAAAGAAAGGGTGCATACCTTTGGCTTTGGGAGTTCCTTTGACTAAAGAATAGTGTCCTAAAACCAAAGAGTAAAGGGACAACAAGAGTAGAATCCTATATGCATCTGCTATTAGATTTATCATGTATGTTATGTTGTGTACTAGGTTGGATGTTGCTTATACACTAAGTATAACTAGTAGGTTTCAGCAAGACCTTGATGAGAAGCACTAGTCTACTATAAAGGGGATTCTAAAGTACATGCGAAGGACTAAGGATCACTTCTTGGTGTATGGTGGTCAAGAAGAGCTCGTCATGCAAGGTTATATCGATGCTGCTTTTCAAACTAGTACTCAAGACTCAAGATCACAATCTGGTTTTGTTTTTATTTTGAAAGGTGGTACTATTAGCTGGAGAAGCTCAAAGTAAGAGACTATAGCTGACTTAACAACATAATTTGAGTATGTTGCAACAAGTGAGACTGCAAAGGAGGTTGTTTGGATTAAAAACTTCATTTCTGGATTAGGAGTGGTCCCAAGCATCCTAGATCCATTAGAAATTTTCTGTGACAACAACGGGGCCATCACACAAGCAAAAGAGCCCTGGTCACACTAGAAATCCAAACACATAATCAGGAGGTACCACCTGATTAGAGAGATCATTGACCATGGGGATGTCAAGATTAGCAAGATAGTGAATGAAAACAATGTAACAGATCCATTGATGAAATAATTGCTTTTAAATTTGCATGAAGCTCATTTGAGAGCGTTCGGTCTTAGGGCTATACCCAATTGGGACTAGTGCTAGTGGGAGATTGTTAGTGTAAGCCCTAGCCCAAATATATTGTTATAAAACATTCACATTAATAAATAAGGAATTTGTTTTATTTACTGTATTTTTGTGCATATCAAGTGATAGAACTATCCAAGAATGTTGGTTTAGTTTAAGTTATCATGTGTGAGGTATAAGGTTGTAAGACCTTGAAACATTTGAGACTCAATTCTAAATATCCCTAGTCAGTCATTGTTATGGGAATAACAAATGAATTAAGACTAGTATGCTCTCTCTGATAAGTTGAGTTCTATTTTACAGATCATAAGGACTACAGTGTCAATCAGAGATCATAAATACATGTTTAGAACATGGTATCTGGATTTAATCTGCTCATGCGAACACTACATGGTACAAGTCATAAGTGTTTCTCAATTGCAAGTTTTGCATCGGAGTTCTTAGACCTAAAATCTCTATGAAACTCTTTATGAATTAGCATGTACTTTGACATACACCTAACATACTCATAACAGGGTGAAAAATATGGGTATGATTGGGCATGTACTAATTCATGTTAGAGAGCATGAGAGAAGTAAAGGGATTACCCCTCTCGATAAGAGAGAAAATATCATCGGCCACTTGATAAGTAAACTGAGAAGTGTATGGCTATACCGAGATGAATAATGAGTAATCATTATTTATCTAAGAGTTCAATGTCACTGGAATATCAAGAAAGGAATTAGTATATATAAGGATGACTTGTTCCATGTCTTATATTAATTCTGATATTTATGGGTAAGGGACTATGAAAAATTGCATTAGGTCACTAAATGCCATTTGCATTTTCATTTAATTTGGAATGTTGTAATATCTTGCTAGAGAATATATATAGCCTTTGGATTATTTATTAATTCATTGCCAATATTAAATGGACCTATAGGATCGCACACAAAATATTGGGCTTAAAATATTATAGAGTATTGGGGATTAATTTGGGCTTTTGTTTAAAGTTAAATTAATATGGATAATGGGTATTAAATTGCTAAATGAACCTTGGTCCATGAGAAAGGGAAAAATCGGCAATTACTAGGTTAATGTCAATTAATTAATTATCTTTGGATAATTAAGGTAAGTGATTTTAAATCCTAATAGTATTTGAATCAAGAATCAACACTTTAATAAGGAGATATTGTGGTCGAAATTCAAGCTAGATTCATAGTTGAATTCGGCATGTATTAAACCCTAAAGAAGTGATGTATTTTGATTAAATAACTAATGTCATTCTAAATTAATTTGAATTTAAATGCTAATAGAATTTGAATTAAGATATATCACTTAATTAAGAAGTGATGGAGGCTAAAATTACTACCTAAAAAAGGCTAGTAGATTTTGGCATTCACACTAACCCTAGACAAGTGATATATATTAATGAATTAAAATGAATTAAAGCCTTGCCATTTTCAGCTTTCTCTCTCTTTCTCATTGTCGCAATTCTCAAGGGAAAAGAATTCTTTCTTCTTCTCTTGTATTTTGGGTAGCCATTTGTAAACCCTAGAAGGAACAAGATTAAATCTTGTGTCTTTATTTTATACCCATTGCCGGATACAAAAGGTTAGAGCTAACACTCTCATTTTAGGCCGACTTTACAAGTGTGTGTGAATATAGAGTGGTGTGGCGCAAATGCAGTACCTTTGGCATTGGTGATTGAGATCAAAGGTATATAAGTCCATCTTATATACTGGTCATTTCAAAAATAAAGTTTTGAAGTGCATTCAAGGATGTAAGTTTAATCAAAAACCCTAAAATTGCATGTTTCGATTCTATATTATATATTGCATGGCATGTATGATAAAAAATTTTAATTTTTCTGCTGCGTGATCATTATTTTTATGCCATGTGATATCCCTTCAAACTATTCTATAGAAGGATTCAATTAAACCACTTGACTTTTTTATCACTTGGGTAATCATGATGCTTGGCTAGTAGCCTCTCATGATATTTACTGGAAAATTAACATATTGATTTTAAGAGTTTAAATCATTCAATTCTTTAATTGTAGTTATATCTGTATTGCCAAGTGGACTAGAAAACCCAATGGGTGACTCATAAATATAAATCTTAGACTTGCTCATGTCCTTTCAAGGATGTGAAGTAAAAACTATTATTTATATATTAAATAAAGTTCCTAACAAGTTAGTTGATGTTACTCCATATGAGATATGAAATAACAAAAACCCACACTTTCTCATACGAAGGTATAAGGTTGTCCTATTTATGTGAAAAGGACAATGTCAAATGAGCTAATTGCTAAGTTTGAAAAATGCTTATTTATGGGATATCTAAAAGAGACAATCGGATATTACTTTTATCATTCATTAGAACAAATGTGTTTGTTTCAAGGCACACTATCTTCTTAGTAAGAGAATTCCTTCAAAGAGAGGACTATAGGATTAAAATTGAACTTAGGCAAGTTTAAGACCCATAAGTTAAAGTAGACCAATATAATGATGAGATTAGACTTAAATCCAAATATAAATAACTTTCTAGTAGATCTACTAGGATACATTCTATCTTATTAAGATATCAATTTTTCATGGACTTAGATAAGAATGTAACTATAGTAGAAGACAATAAGCCCAAAACCTTTCAAGAAGTTCTGAATAGTTCAGAACATGAATTTCCCTTAAGGCTATGCAATCTAAAATGACTATACAATTTGAAATGGACTCTATGTATGAGTGCAAAGTATGGACTTTGACTCAACCACCTGAAAGGATAAAATCCATAGCATGCAATGGGTTTTCTAAAAAAAAGATTGATATGAAGATTAATATGGTTACCTACAATGCTTGCTTGGTAGCTAAAAGTTATCATCAAAAAGAGGGAATTGACTTTGATGAAACCTTTTCACCAGTAGCAATGCTTAAGACAATCATAATACTTTTAGCCATTATCGCTTATTATGATTATGAGATTTGACAAATGGATGTGAAGATAACTTTCCTAAATGAAAATATGATTGAGTATATGTATATAACACAACATAAAGGATTCACATCTGGAGTAGTGAAAAGGTGTGCAAGCTTCAAAGATCTATTTATGGATTGAAGCAACCTCTAAAAGCTGGAACATCCGATTCAATGGGACAATCAAAGAGTTTGGTTTTTCATATAATAAAGATAAGCCTTATATGTATAAAAAGATCAGTAGGAGTGCAATCATTTTCCTCATTCTATATATGGATGACATATTGATCATAAGAAATGACATATATATCCTTCAATTAGTCAAAATATAGTTATGTAAACAATTCTTTATGAAAAAAATTGGAAAATCATCCTATATTCTAGGAATTAGATCTGTGGAGATAGATCCAATAGATTGCTAGATCTTTCATAGTCTACCTACATAAATAAAATATTAAAAAGGTTCAATGTGAATCTCTTTAAGAAAGGGTTTATACCCATGGTATATGGGAAACACCTTTCTAAATCTATGTGTTAAAAAACATTAGAGGATAGAGAGACCATGAATAAAATACCATATACATCATCAATTAGTTCTATTAATAATGATATGTTATGTACACTATGGCATATGCTGGAGCCTTCACTCATTTTCAAGTTCACTATCGGAGGCCTGCTTTTAGGGTTCGAGATTGGATGAGGCTCATTTAACTCATAAATTGGCTACTTTACAATAAGAAGTGATTAAGCCCAAATTATTGTTGGTAGTCAAATGAAGGCATCTATTAGTGGTGCCAAAAATGTAGGTATCATAGAGTCGCCACCCAAAAATATCAGGAAGTTTATCTTGACCTTTTCATGTCCAAACAAAGACTGGTGTTTGGAACATCACTCTTATTGGGCATTTTGGTTAGGTGTTGTTTTATAATGGAGTTTTAGATTTTAATCCACTCACCTCTCTCACATAATACAAAGCAATAAAATTAAATAAATATCCTAATCAATTAAAAAATCAGTAAAAAGCAATAAAATAAACCTACTTAATTATTACATAAGCAAATTATCCCAAAGAAAAGAATAATATACAAAAGAAAAATAAATATCATACATAAAATGTGCTATTAATTAGTTTGAAAAAGTTGATTCCCTCATGTATATTTATAAAAAAACTTTTATTATATTGTGTGAATTTGGGCTAAAAATTGGACAATGATCCATAACTTATAAAAAACCTAATTTAATTAATAAAAAATATTTTGAATATCTTTTTCTTTTAATGTGCTCAAAAAGTCCTTTTTTTCTAGCCATTACATTCCTAAAAAAAATAACAATTTAAAAATAAAATTCGAACAATGGAAAAATTAAATAATAAATGAAATGAAACCATAAAAAATAAAAAATGAACTAACTAAGGTGGCTGGGAAGTGGAAGAGATAACCACTTGGGAGCACGAATTCTCATGCAACAAAACCATAAACCCTTTGAAATCCATAAACATCAAACACTCGAAGGAAAACCATAAAAGATAAATAAATTAGTAAAATATTCGTAATAAAACAAATAAACTAGTGTTCACTAATAACATAGCAAAATAATTACATATTTAATTATGTAGAAATAGTTTTAGGTACATAATCATGTTGTACAATATTGAAATCATATGAAATAAAATATAAATATGATAAAAAGGAGTAAAATACACAAAAATATGTAAAAGACATCAAAAATACCTTAAAGATACACTCATAAATGCCTAAAATAGGCGAGGGATGGCCACATGAGGAGCGAAGGATAGGAATGGAAGATGGGACCGAGATGTCCTATCCATCAGATGAGGGATGTCCATATCTCAACCTATCTTCCCATCCATCACCTTTGGACAGAAGTAAAAAATGCAGAAACATAGTAAAAATGCATAAAACATGCAAAATTAAGGTCTGACTCCATGCATGCAATATTTATATGCTAAATCATGCTAAAATATGTTAAAAGTACACAAACATGCATCAAATACATTAAAATCATAGAAACACAAAATTTAAAGAATACCTAAATGCCTTACATATTGAACAATGGAGGAAATTAAAGATTTAGAACATGCCTTTATCATACCTAGCAATTCAGGGTTACATCATACCTCATTTAGGCATACATATTCTTCAAGTATGATTATTATAATATGTTAATATATACCAAAGAATCATGTGATCGTGTATAATAAAATCTAAAGAAAGAAAGCGAGAATGAGCCTAAAATATTACTCTCATGAGGCATTCTGACTCTATGATTATTATAGTCCAAATCTCCACTCCAATTCATGATTTTTGCTTTGAAAATCATTTGTGTTTATGTGTTTGTTTTAACAAAAAATTCTAGAGCATATGGTTTTAGAGAGAGAAAGAAACTATTCTTTTTCTCTAATGGTAGCTCTTTAAAAAATATGGTTCCCCCTTTTAAAAACCTTAAAATTAAGATTTTCTAACTCAGGAAGAATTTGAATTGAAATCCAAATTTAAACCTCCTAAATTTAGAGATAAAAATCCCCTAAAATTTGGTATAAATCCATTGGATAAAAATTACCATTTTGAAAATCTAAAAATAATGGGAAAATCAAGGTTTTGAGTGAAGGATGGGCATCCCTCGATGAGGGGCGGCCATTCCTCATCACTAAACCCTAATTTCCCTAAACCAACCTTCAGATGAACCATCCAGAAGAGAGGGACCCATAGTCAGGCACCCTTCAGGTGATAGACGATCACTACTGAAGGTTAAAATTGCGGTTTTTTTTCACATTTTCTATTAAAACACTTGAAAATATTTGAAAATACTTAGAAAATTATAAAATTCTTTAAGAAAGAGTGGAAAATTCATGATCGAGGCTTTAAGATCTGAACTCATTGTCAGTAATATGTTATTCCTTCATCATCGAATAACCCTGATCTAGGCTGCTTCGAGTCATGATGTCTACATACGCATTTTGATGTATCATTTGCTTTAAGTGTCACTAGCAGATTCCAATCCAATTTTAAAGAGGAATACTAGACTGAAGTTAAGAACATCCTAAAGTATTTGAGAAGGATTAAGATTGTATTATTAGTATATGGAAATGGTGATTACATGTTAGCGGGTATATAGATGCTAGCTTTCAGTTAGATAAGGATGATTATAAATTGTAGTAAGGTTTTGTGTTCATATTGGAAGAAGGAGCAGTCAGTTGGAAAAGTTTCAGATAAAAAATGACTATTGATTCAACCATGGAAGCTAAGTAAATTGCTACTTCAAAGGTGGCTAAAGAGGCAAATGGACTAAAAAGTTAATCTCTAAATGAGGAATGGTTCGAGCACTATTGATTCGATACCCTTGTATTGTGACAACAATAGAGCCATTGTGCAAGCAAAGGAACTACAGTCTCATCAGTGATCCAATTATGTTTTCAAGCACTACCATATTATTCAGGAGATCACAGTTGGAAATGATGTAAAGATAGAAAGAGTCCCTATAAATAACAATGTGGTGGATCCTTTCACTAAGGCACTATCACTAAACAATTACGATCACTATGTACACAATATGGGCTTAAGTACATGAATGATTAGCTCTAATGTAAGTGGGAGATTGTAAGGAGTATGCCTTAGAGCCTATGTAGAATATGGATTATTTCATGTATATGAACTCATTATATGAAGGCATTATTCATTTATTAATATTGTATTTCGATTACATTTTGTCTTATGTACTTCTTAAATTAATAAATGAAGTCATTGTTATTGTAAACATATTGAAAAGCCAATTATGAAAGAGTTTATGATGTGGGATGCCTATTACATGTAAATGTGTTAATATCTAAACATCATTAGTCATAATATTAATAAGATAGGACATTGTTAATATGAGTAAACTACCATATGTTATGCTTCTTAAAATATTCAAGCAGTGGCTTTCATAGTTGTGATCATGAAGATGATAAAAGAGAATATATGGATACTTGTTAGAAGAAAGAGTTCATTAAAGACATACCAAGAGAATCATCACAATGATATCAAATTTATGTCAATGAGGAACCTCTTAACAACAGTGGTGCAAATATCCCTAAAATTGAGATCACTTAAGCTTTCTTAAGTAGTGGGTGATGTACTTCATCTCAATAATTGCTTACTTTCATCGAGGGGTGAACATAGTTAGGAGATTGGGTATATCATGACCTACTTGAAGGTAGTTGTATGATCAATAAAGGATTCACAATTTTAAATTTATTAAAGGGGTCATATCAAATGTTTCTGATATATCCTTGTTTAGAAAATCTCTAGGCAAATTGAAATCCCAAAGTGGATGAGATCCATAAGGGAGATTTTGGAAACAAAGGTGATATTATCAAAATAACCCTATTTTGGTTTATATAGGTTGATATTATTTGTACCTAAAACCTAAATGAGATAAAGTAAGGTGAAAATAGTGATTGTATGGTAACTATTCTATGGAAGATGTAATGCCTAAAAAAAATTTATTATATGAATAATACCTTTTAGAGTGTAAAAAACATATATCAAGGTGAGTAGTATCATAATTGACCAAAGTTGTAGTTGATCTAGGGTCAGTTGGTAGTTAACCTTAACTAAATAATTAAGTAATAAATGAAATTGACTAACAAGATTAAGTGGGAATTGTAATTATAGTAATAATAGGAAGAAGAGATAATTAAATAAGGAAATTAAACCATGGAGATTTAATATGGCAACTAGATTAGAGGCAATGAATTAACTTTGATCATCAAGATGGATTAAATAAATAAAGTTATATAGAGAGAGATAATTATGAGAGAAAGCAAAATAAAATACTCAAACCAAATTAAACTATGACCACACAAATAAAAAATACACACACACACACACACACATAATTAAAAAAAGAAAACACACAGAATTAAAAAAAGAAAACAAAGATAAAGGGGAGAGATAGATCTAGGAAAGAGAGAGGAAGGGAGATGAAAAGGCAGAGAATAAGCCACCAGTGTAGCCGATAGCCCAATGCTATCCTCTATTAGGCTGGCTAACCACTCCACCATTTTCTTCTCTTGATAAACCACCATTCACCAACTCTATTTCTTTTATTTTTCTTCTTTATTAAAACTTGTAAACTCCTCATTGAGTTTTCAACCACTTTCGATGTTGGATGGCTGCATAATTACCATAAAAAACTATTGGTGATCTGATGTTCCCTTGTATACTCACCGATCACCCTTAATTACCAGTAAGATATAGATAAAAAATAAGCATGCTGAGTTATTTTGATGTAGATTTTGGTTAATTCACACCTTTAACACATCTTTGATGATTTTGGCTCTCTTTTGGCAGTGTTGGTGCTTTGTCGATGAGTCTTTATTGATCGATGATCGACATATAGGCAATGATTCATGTAAATTAGGTTGAAATTAGAGGAGAAATTAGTAAGAAATTTGCCTTTTCCCCAATTATCATGACTATGAATGTGTATTAAGAGTAAAAAATTGACAATTAGTTTATTAGTAAACTGGTATTAGAATTGTTAAATTAGATATTATGAGATTTACGATGAATAAATAATTGGTTAGTTAAGCTTGTAGATTTTACTTTCCTAACTTAAATACATTTTGTTTAATGGTAAATTTGGGAAAATGCTAGATTAATTGACTAGTTAATATGATAAATATAATTATGAAGTTATAATAAGATAAACAGTATGTTTGATTGGACAAAAATTGGGGTTCGGTGTTGCAATTGTTTTATAAAATTTAAAAGAAAATAATGGAAACAATTATGTATAAGTTTTTAATTATAAATTAATACCATATGATGTATGTTTAAATGGGAAAGTAAACTAAAGTTGGTAAAATTCCAATGTTTATACAAAGGCTAGATGGTATGGAGATGTGGGAATTTCATGAATGATTAAACTAATATGTTATAAGGAACATGTTTGTGGTTATGCAAGTATCTAAATTGAAAATAGAACTTAATTGCATCACCTTTAGTTATCTAGATAGAAAATGGAGTCAGATAATGTTGGCATGCCAATTAAAAGTTTAACAGTACTACATCATAACATGTTTATTGAGCTAAATGACTGTAAGAGCCTAGTTTTGGTGTTTGATATTTGATTTATATTAGGGACATGAATTGCTCTGAGAGCTCAGTCCTGATAAATGAATTTTTTTTTTTGAAAATTTAGAGACATAGACTATTTGATTTCATTATCAATGTTAATCCAAAGCCATTTTTTTAGCTACTTCAATATTCCATTGCTCTCTTTTTATTCTAAAGTGGTCAATTTAAGTCACAAAAGATGCTTTTTGAGAAATAAGATACGTTATTGGACTGAATGGTTTTGAGAGCTTAGTTTCATAATATTATGAATTTAATATAGGATATGTAAATGAGCCTTATGGTTTCGAAAACTGTTAAAAATTATCGATTACATGCATCACATGCATAAGCAAAATTTAAAATTTTTAACCAATAGCTTTAATCTTTCCATGAATTTACAATATAGATATTAATGAGAATAAGAAAAATCACCTTTGATTTTTGTTGAACAGTTGATTTTCCTTCTCATCGGGTTGCTGCATACCATAATGCCCAAAATTGAACACCTCCAATTAGTAATCCACACTAGAGAAGGATTGAATGAACTAAGAATGATGGAATACAAGGGCTAGCCAAATTTCCCTTGATGCTTGCAAAGGAGTGGTGGCTAGAGTTTTTCAAAGAGGGAGAATTTCTTTTCTCTTAATGTTCACTTAACCCTAAAATCCCTATTACTTGGATTTTTATATTTAGGTTAAAAATCCAACTTCATAATGGGATTGGGCTCTTTAAAATTACTGGAGAAATATTAAATGGGCTTCTGGAATTATTAATAATTTTTTTGGGCTCAATTAAATCCAATTTAAGTCCATTAATAAAGGACTATGCACAAAACCCATAAAATAGGCCATTTATGCATACACTTGGATTTAATCACCCAAATAAATTCCAAATCCATCCAAATTAAATATGTATGCTTCATAACACTTATTAAATATATTTAATTTGTTTTGGTCCAAGAATTAGGTCTCTAAGCCCTTCTATATGGGTTTGGTGTGTAACCCTTCCTCTGGAGGGTTTTTACACCAAAACCAATTCTCTGGGCCTCTTTTAATTC
This sequence comes from Excoecaria agallocha, assembly GCA_037975025.1. Classification (NCBI taxonomy): domain Eukaryota; kingdom Viridiplantae; phylum Streptophyta; class Magnoliopsida; order Malpighiales; family Euphorbiaceae; genus Excoecaria; species Excoecaria agallocha. Next base: position 77,969,945 of record CM075807.1, read on the forward strand.
CTCCAATGGATCTATTAATTATTATATCAGCCCTATAACACTTATAGTCTAATAATAGTTAATTATGAAATACAATATTTCAATTAGTTCTATTTTACTTAACATTTCTAAAAAGTTATGCGAACAATACTACTTGATAATAATTAATTAAACTCTTTAATTAATTATTATCTTATAAATTTCTCTTCTGCCATAATAATATCAAATATTATTATCCTTGTCAATTTACCATTTTATCCTTTACTCTATATGTGTGTGACCTATTGGGTTCTTGTCTATATTGGCAGTATAATATGTAATTATAAGTTCTATTCAAAACTCATATGATTTAAACCTCTTTAAATCATTTTATCAATCCCTATTGATATTTATGATACACTATTATAAAAATCATGAGCGGCCTCTAGCTAGGCATCATGACTATCCAAATATCAGGAAAGTCAAGTGGTTTGACTATACCCTTCCATAGAATCAATTACCACGCAATTACTCCTTTCACCACTCTCATCTCAATTAGATTCTGAGTACGGATTTCTGTCAACTCATATAAATCTAATTATGTATTTTATAGTAATTTAACATACATAATATTATGAATTTAACATACATATTCTATATTAAATTCATAATATTATGAAACCAAGTTGGAAATTATCGATTACATGTATCACATGCATAAGCAAAATTTAAAATTTTTAACAAATGGATATGATCTTGCCATGAATTTACAATATAAATATTAATGAGAATAAGAAAAATCATCTTTGATATTTGTTAAAAATTTTATTTTTCTTCTCGCCGAGTTGTCACAAACCACAGTGTCCAAAATTGAACACCTCCAATTAGTAATCCACACTAGAGAAGCATTGAATTAACTAAGAATAATGGAACACATGGGTTGGCCGAATTCCCCTTGATGCTAGCAAGGGAGTGGCGGCTAGAGTTTTTCAAAGAGAGAGAATTTCTTTTCTCTTAATGTTCACTTAACCCTAAAATCCCTATCACTTGAATTTTTATAGTTAGGTTAAAAATCCAACTTCATAATGGGATCAGGCTCTTTGAAATTGTTGGAGAAATATTAAATGGGCTTCTGGAATTATTAATAATTTATTTGGGCTCAATTAAATCCAATTTATGTCCATTCATAAAGGACTATGCACAAAACCCATAAACTAGGCCTTTTATTCATACACATGGATTTAATCACCCAAATGAATTCCAAATCCATCCAAATTAAATATGAAGGCTCCATAACACTTATTAAATATATTTAATTTATTTTGGTCCAAGAATTAGGCCTCTAAGCCCTTCTATATGGGTTTGACGTGTAACCCTTCCTCTGGAGGGTTTCTGCGCAAAAATCAATTCTCTTGGCCTATATTAAGTCCTTCAATGGATCTATTAATTATTATATTAGCCCTATAACACTTATAGTTAAATAATAGTTAATTATGAAATATAATATTTCAATTAGTTCCATTTTACATAACATTTCTAAAAAGTTATGCGAACAATTCTACTTGATAATAATTAATTAAACTCTTTAATTAATTATTCTCTTATTCATTTCTCTTCTCCCATAATAATATCAAATATTATTATCCTTGTAATTTTACCATTTTATCTTTTACTCTATATGTGTGTGACCTATTGGGTTCCTATCCATATTGGCAATATAATATGTAATTATGAGTTCTATTCAAAACTCACTTGATTTAAACTTTTTTAAATCATTTTATCAATCCCTATTGATATTTATGATACACTATTATACAAATCATGAGCGGCCTCTGGCTAGGCATTATGACTATCCAAATATCTGGAAAGTCAAGTGGTTTGACTATACCCTTCCATAAAATCAATTACCGTGTAATTACTCCTTTCACCATTCTTATCTCAATTAGATTCTGAGTATGGATTTCTGTCAACTCATATAAATCTAATTATATATGTTGTAGTAATTTAACCATTGTTCCTAAAATACCCTTCATGGATCCCTATCCATCTTGGCATATTACTCTGGCTAGAGATTCTCTGAACAAGGCAATTATAAAATCATAAGAGATAACTTCCTTTAAGAAATCTGGGACGGTGAATCCTTTGTCAATCACTCAATTATCTTCAAATAGGTCATGATATACCCAACCTCCTAACTATGTTCACCTCCAGTTGGAAGTAACCGGTTATGGAGTCAAAGTATATCATTTGCTACTTAAGATAACCTTGGTGATCTCAAGTCTAAGGATACTTGCACAACCGCTATGAAGAGATTCCTCACTAACATAGATTTAATATCCCTGTGAGGATTCTCTTTGCAGGTCTCCAATGAACTTATTCTTCTAATAAGCATCCACATGTTAGCTTTGATTATCTTCCATAATCGCAGTTATGAGAACCATTGCTTGAACTATTCAAAAAGCATAACATGTGCTAGTCTGTCCGAATTAACAATGTCCTATCTTGTTAATTCTATGACTAGGGATATTTAGATATTATCACATTTTCATGTAATAGACATCTCACATCATGAACACTTTTATGATCGCCTTTGCACTGTGTTTATAATATCTAGGACTTCATTTATTAATTTAAGATTTACAAATTCATGTATTTAAACATAGCATTAATAAATGAATGATGCCTTTTATTAAGAATATGAGTTCATACATATGAAATACAGCCCCATTACATGGGCTCTAGGGAATACTCTCTAACAATCTCCCACTTGCACTAGAGCCAATCAATCATATGTCTTAAACATATGTTATTTATATGGTGATCATGCTTTATCTGGGAAAGTGCTTTAGTGAGGGGATCCGCCACATAATCATCTATGGGGACCCTTTCTATTGTCACATCATTTCTAGCTGCTATTTCCTTTATGAGATGGTAGCGTCTGAGAACCTGCTTGGATTGATGATATTGAGACCGTGGTTCTTTTGCTTGCGTAATGGCTCCATTGTTGTCACAATATAAAGGAATTGGATCAACAATGTTAGGCACCAATCCTAGTTTAGATATGAACTTTTTGATCCAGACTACTTTTTTGGCTGCTTCCGAAGCAGCAATGTACTTAGCTTCTGTCGTGGAATCAATAGTTGTTTCTTATTTGGAACTCTTCTAACTAACTGCCCCTCCTCCCATTGTGAACACAAAACCAGACAGTGATTTACAATCATCTTTGTTAGATTGGAAGCTGGCATCCGTATACCCATTTACTTCCAAACTATCCTCCCCCATATACTAAGAATATATCCTTAGTCCTTCTTAAGTACTTAAGGATATTTTTGACAGTTGTCCAGTGTTCCTCTCCAAAATTGGATTGGAATCTGCTTGTGACACTCAAAGCAAATGCTACATCTGGAGGTGTACATAACATAGCATACATGATAGAACCAATTGCAGATGCATATGGTATTCTATTCATGCTCTCTCTATCCTTTAGTGTTTGTGGACATATAGACTTAGAAAGGTGTTTCCCATGCACCATGGGTATAAACCCTTTCTTAGAGAGATCCATATTGAACCTCTTAAATACTTTATCTATATATCTACTTTGAGAAAGGCCTAACAACTTATTGGATCTATCTCTATAGATCCTTATTCCCAGAATATAAGATGCTTCTCTAAGGTATTTCATGGAGAATTGCTTGGATAACCATATTTTAATAGATTGGAAAAGAGAAATGTCATTTCCCATGATTAATATGTCATCCACATATAGAACTAGGAAGACAATTGCACTCCCACTGACCCTTTTATACACACAAGGTTCATCTTCATTCTATGAGAAACCAAACTCTTTGATTGTCTCATTGAATCGTATGTTCCAACTCCTAGAGGCTTGCTTCAATCCATAAATGGATCTTTAAAGCTTGTATACCTTTTTGCCATCTCTTGATGTGAACCCTTCTAGTTGTGTCATATACATATCCTCAGTCAGATTTCATTTAGGAAAGCTGTCTTCACATCCATTTACCAAATCTCATAATCATAATGAGCTACAATGGCTAAAAGTATTCTTATAGACTTAAGCATCACTACAGGAGAAAAGGTTTCATCATATTCAATACCTTCCTTTTGATTATAGCCTTTTGCTACTAAGCAAGCTTTATAGGTAACTATATTACCTTCCATGTCGGTCTTCTTTTTGAAGACCCATTTGCACCCTATGGGTTTTATCCCTTCAAGTGGTTGAGTTAAAGTCCATACTTTGTTCTCATATATAGAGTCCATTTTAGACTGCATAGCCTTAAGCCATAAATCAAATTCTGAATTGTTCAAAACTTCTTGATAGGTTGTAGACTCATTGTCATCTACTACAGTTATGTCTCTATTTGATTCAATGTGAAATCCATATCTCAGAGGGATAGAACGCATCCTAGTAGATCTTCTAGGATTTTGTGTATAATTTGGTTCAACTATAATCTCATCATTATGAAATTCAGTCTCGGGTTCAATCGGTTGATCTACTTTTATTTGTGGGTCTTGAACTTCACCAAGTTCAATTTTACTCCCATTGTCCTCTCGTAGGAGAAATTATCTTTCCAAGAAGACAACATGCCTTGAAACAAATGCCTTTTGTTCTAAGGGATGATAGAAATAATATCCAAATGTTTTTTTGGATATCCCACAAATAAACATCTGTCAGACTTAACATCTAGTTTGTCTGACATTGTCTTCTTCACATAAGCAGGACAACCCCATACTTTCATATGAGAAAGTGTGGGTTTTTTGTTATTCCATATCTCATATGGTGTAACATCAACCGATTTACTAGAAACTCTATTTAACACATAAACAATAGTTTCTAGTGCATATCCCCAAAAGGACTTAGGCATGTCTGCTCGACTCATCATGGATCGAACCATATCTAATAGTGTTCAATTTCTCCTTTCAGATACACCATTATTTTGTGGTGTATATTGTGGAGTCCATTGAGATAAAATCCAATTATCTCTAAGATAATTTTGAAATTCTTGACTTAAGTACTCTCCACCTCAATCTAATCTAAGTATCTTAATACTCATGCCAAGTTGCTTCTCTACTTCATTTCTGAAATCTTTGAACTTTTCAAATGCTTTTGATTTATATTTCATTAGATAGATATATCCAAACCTAGAATAATCATCTATGAAAGTAATGAAGTAGGAGTAACCTTATCTAGCATGTGTAGTCATTGGACCACATACATTTGAATGTATTAAGTCCAAAACTATTTTAGCTCATTTTCCTTTACCAATAAAAGGAGCTTTTGTCATTTTCCCAATAAACAAGACTCACATGTATCAAATGATTCATAATTAAATGATCCCAAATCACCTGACTTGTCTAATTTGGTCATGCGTTTCTCATTTATATGGCTTAAACGACAATGCCATAAATATGAGGTATTTAGATTATCTTGTTTCATTTTCTTGGTATCCACATTATGCACTTCTTTAATTAAATTAAGAACAAATATACCATTCTTAATGATAGCTTTAGCATAAAACATATTGTTCATAAAAATGTAACAACATTTGTCTTTTAAAGAAATATCATAATCATTCAATAAACAATTGAAGGAAATAATACTTTTGGATAAAGCTGGAACATAATAATAATTATTTAATTCCAGTATTAATCCACTTGGGAGAGGCAAATGGTAAGTCCCCACAACTGTTGTAGAGATGTTTTGTCCAGTAGCTGACTGTAGACATATTTCTGCCTTTCTAACTCTTCTACTACTTTTAAGCCCCTGTAGATCATTACACATATGAGATCTACATCCGGTATCTAATACCCAAGATTGTTTTGAAGCAATAGAATAAGTATTAATTTCAATCATATGAATACCTAAAGTAGAAGCATAAGCTTGCTTCTTCTCCTTGAGAGAATCTAGATAGGCCTTGTAGTTATGCTTCCAATGACCATCTTTTCCATAATAGAAGCAAGTTCCTTTAGGATTCTCTTTCTTGGCAATCTTCTTCTTGGAAACCCCACCATTCTTTGGCTGTGCCTTAGTCATCATCATCATCTTCTTCTTCTACTTCTTCCCTTTAGCAGAAGTGACAACCATGACACTTTTTGAGTCCTTCTTGAAGGATCCATTAGCTATTTTGAGCATGTTGATTAACTCAGGAATGGTTACTTGGATCTTATTCATGTTGAAGTTAAGTATGAAAGGCGCATAACTTAGAGCCAATGAGTACACGATTAAATCTTTGTATAGATCATTATCCATTACATAGCCAAGTCCACTCAAATGCTCAATATACCCATACATCTTTAATGTATGAGTAGTAGCCGAAGTGCCTTCTACCATTTTGCAGCTAAATAGAGCTCGAGCAATCTCATATTGCTCAGTTCAAGCCTGAGAAGAATAAAGCTCTTCTAGATGCAAAATGATGGTTCTAGCATCTATCATCTCATGTTGCTTCTGAAGCTTTGAGGACATAGCACCTAGCATCAGACATGCCGATGCTTCACTATCCTTATGTATTTTCGATAAGTACCCTTGATCCTCATCAATGGAATCATCTGATCGAAGTGGTGGTGGATCTTTATCCAAGACATAATGGATCTTTTCAGCTCTAAGAATAATTCTCACTTGTCTGATTCAGTCAGAATAGTTGCTGCCAACCAGCTTGTTATCCAAGATTGATCATATGTTAATGTTCGATGTACTCATGATGATGACCTAGATGTGAAAAGAAAACATATGAGAGTATGTTCATATATATGTATGAATTAATTAGGTCTTTAACTAATCCATTTACTCCCACTATTTTATTACGAATTAATAACCCTCACTATATAATTCGAGAAAACCTGATGGTGTTCTTAGTGGGCCAATATCCATTCCTTGATATGTAATTTGACCTTGACTGTGGTCAACAAGCCAAACTCCATACCTTTGAAAGGTAGGTATCTCTATACCAATTGTGTCTCTACATAACTATTGGATCATTAGGTTATCAACTCTTGATACATGCATATCATATATGCATTCCCTAATCTTGCCTCCGGAACCATTAGCCTTGACTATGGTCAACAAGCTAATGGGCTAGCTAAGATGACCCATTTAATTAGATTCGAACATATTCGATATAATGTGAGCTTAACTGTGGTCAACAACCCACACTATATACCTTAGTATTTGTTTGAGGAATTTTAGTTAATTAAGTCTCATCATACATGGTTGGCATACATTGGAATGCATCCTATATCTATCACATAAATATAAGCATACAAATATGGCATAGTTATGACTTTACTATATTGATCTCCCCGAGCTAAAAGGGAAAACAAAAGGTCATACCTTGGTAATATGCATGATTCAAACAAGTAAAAATAATTACATTATCTTCAATCTTGTTGGATCTCCATCCCGACCCATCTTGCTCCTTGATAGTGGTCTCCATCTCTATCTCTTATTCTAATCTAAGTAATCGAATTACATATTACAATTTGAAAAAGAAATAAAAACCAAATATAAGTGGCCGGGATATTAAAGTCCTCATTGGGCTGAAACATGCATTATGCTCAATCACATTGGATCTTGTCCATAACTATCCATCATGCCAATCATACACTCTTATATGCATTTCTAATACATAAAGTAAAACTATATAATGGAATACAAACTATGTTTCAACTCTTGAAACTTACTTTTGAGTTATTTTAATAATGTGATCAAATTAGGAAACTTTTTCCATTTTGGAAACTTTCATTTTAGGAAATCTTTTTGCATGTATGTGTTCTTGCCTTAATTATCAATCCAATTGATTATTAATTAATTAATTAATTAATTAATTAATCATATTAAATAATTAAAAAATTAATTTTGGGCTTAAAACAAAGGGTAGGCCGAAACCCACAAATTTAAACTCCAAAGTGTGTTAAGACACAAACTAGTTTTATGTCTATTGGACCATTTGGGCCTTTTGGAATGAGCCAAGCCCACTCCAGCCCTTAAAACCCATTAATAAACTTAATTATAGTTTATAATATTTAATTTATATCAGCTCATTGGGCCCACCAAGTCATTCACTAATTTAAATCAAGTACGTAAACATAATTAAGCTTATTAAGTGGTTTTAATGAATTAAAATTAATCCAATTAATTCAAGGCCCATTTTAATTAATCCAATTAATTAAAAACACATTGATATATTAGATATATCAGATTTAGAAGATTAAAAATTGTTCTAAACAAGAACCCACCAAGAACACACCATGAACACACGAAGAACACCAATTTATCGAACTTTTCGACTAAACTAGTTTTCATGCAAAACTTGTTCGATTTTAATTTTGTTTGATCCTATGGCTTAATATCACATATTAAACACATATATTATCATCGAAATAATTTTAGAGTGGATCAATAAAAATTTAATTTAGAACAGCCCCTAAAACTTTTATTGAAAAATAGAAACCCTACACACCAAAAACAATGATTCGTTTCTCACAAGAATCATTTTATTTTTCATTTTATATATTTGATCAGATACATCCAGAAATTAATATTTCTCATTCATGAACAATCAAATCTGATATTCTAAAGTTCATGAAATAAATAACTCAAAAAATAAAAACTATTCCGTAAAAAAATATAGAATTATAGATTCATGGCAAAACCAAGGCTCTAATACCATGTTGGGAATTATCGGTTACATGCATCACATGCATAAGCGGAATTTAAAATTTTTAACCAATAGATATGATCTTGCCATGAATTTATAATATAAATATTAATGAGAATAAGAAAAATCACCTTTGATTTTTGTTGAACAAATGATTTTCCTTCTCACCGGGTTGTCGCAAACCACAGTGTCCAAAATTAAACACCTCTAATTAGTAATCCATACTAGAGAAGGATTGAATGAACCAAGAATGATGGAACACAAGGGCTGGCTGAATTCCCCTTGATGCCAGCAAAGGAGTGGCGTTTAGGAGTTTTCAAAGAGAGAGAATTTCTTTTCTTTTAATGTTCACTTAACCCTAAAATCCCTATCACTTGGATTTTTATAGTTAGGTTAAAAATCCAACTTCATAATGGGATCGGCTCTTTAAAATTACTGGAGAAATATTAAATGGGCTTCTGGAATTATTAATAATTTATTTGGGCTCAATTAAATCTAATTTAAGTCCATTCATAAAGGACTATGCATAAAACCCATAAACTAGGCCCTTTATGCATACACTTGGATTTAATCACCAAAATGAATTTCAAATCCATCCAAATTAAATATTTAGGCTCCATAACACTTATTAAATATATTTAATTTATTTTGGCCTAAGAATTAGGCTTCTAAGGTCTTCTATATAGGTTTGGCGTGTAACCTTTCCTCTGGTGGGTTTTTGCGCCAAAACCAATTCTCTGGGCCTCTTTATAATTCTTCTAATGGATCTATTAATTATTATATCAGCCCTATAACACTTAAAGTCCAATAATAGTTAATTATGAAATACAATATTTCAATTAGTTTCATTTTACATAACATTTCTAAAAAGTTCTGCGAACAATTCTATTTGATAATAATTAATTAAACTCTTTAATTAATTATTCTCTTATTCATTTCTCTTCTCTAATAATAATATCAAATATTATTATCCTTTTCATTTTACCATTTTATCCTTTACTCTATATGTGTGTGACTTATTGGGTTTCAAATCAATGGCTAAAACATTTATACTAAGTGACTATTCGCCTCACCTCTTACTGATATTAACTCGATTCTAAAATAATACAAGTTGTTATGGAAAACCAATTTAAGGCATATATCTTATTCAAAATATCATTCTAGAATATTGGACCCTTAATTAAGAATGGTCAAATATGTAGCATACAAATCTAGTTTTATGCTCCTGAACTTTCGTTAGATCCTCTTTCGAAATACCTAACTTCCTTATATTCTTTATTTAATTTCTTAGATCTTAAATACTTATAATTTTAAAACCCTACCTCACTTTCCAGAAGATAGCAGTTAACTAACATAAGCAAAGAAGAATAAGAACATACGTATCATTACTCATAGTTTAAATTATCATTCAATCATCTATTCAATACACTAAACATAAAACAAACCACAATTAAAGATTTACTTAAGCGTAGGAATTAAGAGATACCAAACTTGTATTAAATTTAAGCTAAAAAACGATTCATTACAATAAAAGGATGAGGGTTCAAGATTCCCTCAGCAAAAGTAAAAAAATTACTCACTATTCCTGATCGAAACAAATGAAAGAATGGGAAAATTAAATACTATACTCATAAAAGCTTCATAATTGATCTTTTACTCATTAGGAATATTAGAGGAGAGAAGCTTGAAAAGCTAAAGAGCAGAGCTCTACCTATGAATTCAAGTTCAAAAGAATAAAGCTAGGTCTATTCTAAGATCATCACTACCTAAACTTAGGAGAATCTAACTTAAATACACTAAAAACCTAATTTTCTAGAAGTCCAGCTGCAAAACAACCAAAAATCGAACTCAATCACTCAAAATACTAAAACTTTAAACATAAAATCAAGAATAATAATAATAATAATAATAATAATAATAATAATAATAATAATAATAATAATAATAATAATAATAATAATACAAAACAAACCTAAAAGTACTTAAAAACATAGTTGTAATTCAAGACTATCGAATACCATACACTTAGCTTTTGCTCACCCTAAAGCAAATTTGAACATACCACATTTCTAAAATAATCAAACTCCAAACTAAGAATTATGTAATTCAAAATCATGATCAACAATTAACAGCAATACTCAATGACATCTCAACTAAATTAGGTTCAAACAAGAGAATATAAGTAAGTTTCCATGTGTGTGTATGTGTATAAGAACAAAATATTTCAAGTACTTTCAAGAACAAAACACCAGTGCAATTTAGTAACCAAGCTAAGGAATTAATTGACATCAGAATGTATATAAGTTTTTGCACTTGAAACTCTAAAAACATCATAGTCCTCTCTTTTAGTACCAGAACCCTAAGGTCATCTCTTTTAAACAACTCAAAACAAAATAGAATTAGTAGAACTTTATTAACTGTAAAATGTGGTAATGGTAAAGGCCAATCAAAGAATGGTTAAAGGTAGACAAAAAGAATAGCCATCCTTTGATTGTACAAACCACACTTTCCTACAGACCTACTTCACCCAACTAATGTTACCCAAATCATCAACTCTTGATTATATAGGAGTGCAACACATTAAAGCACTAAGAACAAAGGTTACTTAAAATTTTGTCTAATTTTTCACAAACTTAACCAAATTTGGAAGCTTAAAACCTTTCTACCTCTTGGAAATATCCCACACTTAAACATTTGCTATAAATTGCCAGCTTATTGATTTGAACTTTCTTTCTTTCTTTCCTTTTCTTTTTTTTAAAGAAATAACAGAATTTTACTAACTTAATTTTTAGCATCACTAAACAAAAAGGTATTTTCAATTTCACTATTCAAAATTGCTATTACATTCCTAACCTTGAAAAAATCCCTTAATGTCCTCCCAAATCAAATTCTTTTTAAAAACTCTACTCTCTTGAGTACCCATGAAAAATAATCATTCCCAATCCTAGAATGACCAATTCTTAGAAGGGGAGATAAAAGCTTTTAGGATAAAATGGTATAAAGATGTGTACAATAAGAGAATGAATCTTGGCACACCTTAATCATGCCTCATAAGGCTCAAAAGGGCTAATAAGGGATAAACATATATAAATGGTAAACAAACAGTCTTAATATGGCTAAAAAAGAAAAATCACCTAACTTATGTTCTAACTTGTTTAAGTTATTTTTATGTTTCGAAGTGTGATGAGGAAGGTTCTAGTGCTCTAAAATTATTGGCTCAAGTATCTTAATGCATTGGTTTTTATTTTATTTCAAAATTTGGTCTTAGTGTTCAAAGGTTGGAAACTAACACATTATTCAAGTTGAATTCTAACTTAGCTGAAATTTCATCAAGCAATATGACTACCCTACTACTAATAAAGATTTCAAATACTACAAAATTCTAAGCTAAAGTTTAAAAAGTTCAGATTTGAGAATAAAATAGGGCAAACTAAAGTAATTGTAAAATACATGATATTTCAACTAAGCCTAATTGTAAAATAACTAACTTAACATAGTATTACAAAATTAAAAGAAATAAAGTGTTATAATTAAAAACAAAAATAAAAATAAAAAAATAAAAATAAAATAAAAACAATTTATGAGAAAAATTAAAGTTAAGATTGTTAAAAAACTTTCTGAATTAATATTAAAAAAACTAGCTCAATTGCATTATATCCCCCTCTCTAAAATCTTGCTATCATTAGTAAGGTAGCAAACTTTTCAGCTCACTACACAATCCAACAATTAGCATTTAAATGCTAAGAAAAAGTGAAAACCAAATGAAAAAAGCAAACATACATGCCAATGAAAGTATAGGCAATATTGAAACAAAATGAATCAATGATTAATTATATGAAGTAATTTGAGCACATCCAGAACAATTGCATAGCAAACATAATACTGGAGGAAAAAATAGTGATGATTGATAGTGGAAAAATTGTATCAAAGCGTGTGAGTCATCCTATTATTTGGCAACTCAAATAAATAGTCCAACAAGCAATAAGGCCACAAACATACAGGGAGAAATCAAAAAGTGCAATATTATCCTAAATTGAAAGCTAAAACTCATCAAAGTTCCCAAATGTAATTTACACATAAACATGCTATGTAATGGGTCTTAATGAATATAGGCAAGGTGTTAATGGGGTCTAAAACCAATTTGTGTTGAATTAGGGCAAATCACTTGGACATTTCATCAAACATTTTGAGGCATAAAGAAATAAAGGTTAAATCAAGACAAATCTAAACCATTCTCCAGCCTAAGATTCAAATAAAACAAATATGGACAAAAGAAAACCCAAATATCAAATCTCAACACAAAATAGCATTAATTTCTAGCACAATCACAAGCCAAAATAACCTTAGAAACCAAATAGTAAGAGAAGCCAAAGATGAAAAGAAAACCCTTAATATAAAATGGCCAAAACATTAAATAAAGAGCACAATTAAACTTAAAATTAAAATGAAGGGAAAAAGACTTACTTGGATGGTGTCAGTTTGTTGAGGAAAAGAAGAGAAAAGAGTAGAGGAAGTAAAAGTGAAAATCAAAAAATTAAGTTTGAAAGCATGAGAGAAGTGGCAGATTGCAAAAGAAAAATAAAGCACCTATAAAAACAAAAAAGACCTGGTGAAACTATAAGAGAACATGAAGGGACTATTGGGTTCTATTCAAACCTTTTAAGAAGGACTTTGTAAGACTGGTTTTATTCCACGGCGTTCTTAATTTGATACTATCAGTAACCGAATTAAAAGGCTCAGTAGGACTATTTTCGATCCTGCTAGGTTAATTTTCACAGAATTTAATGGGTCCAGCTTTTTCATTCAAAAATCACTCTTATACCTAACCAAATTTATTTCCCCCTTAATTGACAGCTCAGGACCCTTATGAACTCTTCATTAATCTAGAAGCACATTCTAATTTAAATCAAATAATTAAACAAAGAATCATTAGAAGTAGTTTTTTTTTTTAAATTGTACATTTCAACCTCCAATTCAGTAAACTAGCATCTTAAACTCATGGATTGAATGACAAAAATACAATAAACCTAAGAAAACACAAAGAACATAAATTGAACTATATAAGCCTATGAAATTAAACTAAAGATAGGATAGCAAATCATTAAAAATAACACACAAAACATAAAAACTGAACAAATAAAAAATGATAGAAATTTAAAGAGAGAGGTTAAAAAAGTTCTGGTTTATTGAGTCCAGCTTGACTCATGTTACTCTCTAAAGGTCAAGCTTGTGATCCAAGTAATGGTCTATTTGGATTTTACTCCTCATTTTCTCCTATTAGTAGGAGAAACTTGTAAAAATTTACCAAGGCTAGAAATTTCATATCTTCAATAAAGTATGACTCCACCTTGGGTTCTTTAAACACGATCTTTACCAGCTCTTCTAGCCTTAATAAATTCTTCAAGTGGACTGAACTCAATGCCTCAACTTGATAATTGAAACTTCTTGCTCCTTTAGTGAAGAATTTTTCATAAAGGATTAACATTCATTTTCAAAATTGTAGGATTTATCTTAATTAATTAGCTGTCCCGTTTCTTGTACATGCACCTAAAACTTAAAATCTTTTTTCACTACAAAAAAACAGCAATGAAAAAATAGCCACAGAATAAATTCCGTTGCTAATTTATCAACGAAAAATGAATTTCGTTGCTATTTAGCAACGGAAAATAAATTTCGTTGCTAACATTGGTTGAAATTTTTTGATTTAGCAATGGAAAAAAAAGGTGAAATTTCGTTGCTAATTAGTGCGGGAAATTTTAGTGCAAAAAATATAGCAACAAAAATTAGCAACGAAATTCAAATACCGTTGCTAAATATGGCGGTAGCAAAGGACGGAAAATTTTTGGAATGAAATTTAGCAATGGTAATGAAATTCCATTGCTAAAATAGCAATGAAATTTAATTTTCGTTGCTAATTTAGCAATGGAACTATACTCCGTTGCCATTTTAGCAATGGAATTTTATTTCTGTTGCTAAATTTCCTTCCAAAAGATGGGAAAAATTTTTGGAACAAAATTTAGCAATGGAACTCTAATTTCATTGCTATTTCGGTTGCTACATTATAATTTGCCCTAGCTATAAATTTATCATTTTCTTCACCTTGTGTCTTCTCCCTCGTCAATCGCTCCTCTCTTTCTCTCTCTCTTTCTTTAATTCCTCCGTTCTATACCGGAGTGCTTCTTTCATTAAATGGTAGTAGAGTTATGCCCAGCATATGTGTGGGCTTGTATGTTCTCTAGGGCTTTGAGTGTTGGTGATAGATGGATTAGTGCTTTTATGGCAAATCCTGTGGTTTGATTAATTAAATAGCATTCCAGGCTTATGGTTTATGCTAAATTTCTTAGAGTAAATTTTTACGTGTTTTCTAACATTCTTTGATAGCTTTGCTCTTTTTTTTTTCCTTATCCTCTGCCTTTATTTTTGTATTATTTGTTAATTCTTAGAAAGCTAATTCAGTGTAATTTATAGTTTAAAAAGCTTAGTTTATTTCAAAAGAGAGATTGATATTGTCAGCAACTTCATCATTTGATTTGTTTGTAGTTTCTGTGGCAGATCATTCTATCTTTTGCTGCATTTAAATTGATTATTTCAATTTAAGTTTGAATTTAGTGTTTTGTTCTTAAATTTAGGGTTTTCATACGTGTGTTGGATCTGGTGGGGAAAGGCAAACTCCAGACTGGTATAAAGAGAAAGGAATTAAGGCATTCTTTTCCTATTGTTATTTTTGTTTTCTCTATTACCGGTTTCAACTGAATGGGCTTCTATTTTTGTGTCTTTCCATCATACTCTGCCCATTTGCCTAAGTAGTTCTCTGTCTCATTCGAGTAATAATATTCCTTGCATGTTGTATTTGGATACTATGTATAAAAATAGAAAATATCTTTGTGCAATACATGAAACACAATTGACATGTTGACACATGATGTGCCCTATTTTGTTCTTGCAATTATCTTATTCTAAATTTAGCTCCTTAAAATTAGTATTCACAACTTATTTTTTTGTTTCTTTCTACTTATTCTTGTTAGATGTTGTATGAAGATCCGGTTACAAGCATTGACATTGAAAATCAGACATTAGCAACAAACTTAAGCAAGCTGCTTAAGTATGGGACTCTTATAATTGCAACCGGATGTACAACATCAAGGTACCTCAATGTTTTTCTAAGCCCATGTAGACTTCATATATATTAGTTAGTGAACTGTTCAAATTTAGATTATGAACTTGTGTGGTTTTGCAATATTTTAAGAATTCCAACTCCTTCCTAAACTTTTAAGGACTCAGCCTGTTGTTGATAAATCCAAGCTTCAAAAAGCATCTTCAGTTGAGGAGGCCCTAGAAATTAATCAGGCATCTCTATAGGCTATAGTTTAGTCAGCCAATTGTTAAATTACAATTTATATGCACAATATCATTATTGAAAAGCAGCATTCTTCAATAATTTTCATGCGGGGGGCATCATTTTTAACGTAAGACATCCTTTGTTTTAACCTCTTGGAGTTATTTATAGAATAATTGTTTCGGAAGAGGTGAATCTAGAGAGACAGAGAGCTAGAGGGGCGTGCAGGTCAGTTGTTTTATGGAGTCCTATCGTTTTGTAATTTAGGACTTTAATTTGAACAAGTCTATTGCATACCTATTTGATTAGTGTTACTTAACAAAATTCTGATTTTCAAGCAGTCAATTTCGATCCGTTTTCATCTTCATTACAATTAAACAATGGCTCAGTTATGTTTTGATTATTTTTATCTGGAATATTCTTGAAAGTGAAAATTCAATGGAAGAAAATATGTTTAATGAAACGAAAATGTTTGTATGCATCTATGGAGGCTTACAACATGTACTGATACTACTTTCCTTTTACTTTTAAATTAATGCCTCCAGATAAGCTAGATCCATACAAGTGGATATGGTTGTTGTTAGACAAATAGTGCTATGTCAATTACAAATGAATTTTGTATTTGTATGAACAATCAATTTTGTGATTTTTTCTTTTCAGAATATTTCTTGTGATTTGAAAATTTACTTATAATTCAATTCAATCATTCTCTAATTCACTATTTTCTTCTATGAACCTTCAAAATTCTTTTTTTCATGAAATTCGATTTTTGATTTGTTCAAAAAATTGAATCAAACCAACCATTTACACAGAGTATAAGACATATCAATATGATAATATTATCACTCATTGATGCACGTGCAATGCCAAATTTACATAGATAGTACAAATATTAGAAGAAATATAAATTAAATTTTCTTTGTTTGATCATATGGTTTCTTAATAAAATCCTTAATGTCTGTCAAATCTAGAATTCGGTTCAAATCCCTTCTTCAGCTTCTTCTTTTTCTTCTTCTGATTACACACACCAACACCTTATCTAGTGATTCTTATATGAGAAAAAATTGTGACTTTATGGTACATACCTCACATATTTGATATAAATGGCCCTGTTATCTTGTGATAATTAGTTGGTCTAAACAAGATTTTATTTTTGACCTCAAAAATCACAATGTATAGAGCTGTGCTATATTTAATGCTAACTCTGGCTGTTATACTGACACTTGCATTCAAGTAAGCATGTGCATTTCTTTTGAAATGTTGTTTAGTTTATAAATTTTAGCCATTCACCTCCACAATTATTTATGTGATGTTTTATTCCCTTATTTGAATTTCTAGATTTATTTTGGGCTATGAATTGTTTAATCTTCCCCATTTTGAAGCATAAAAGTCAAGTTTTGGATTATAGTATAATTTTCCTGGGCTTTGTTATTTTTCAATGGGTATTAAAATAGTTTCATTTTATCTCTTTCTTTCCCCTCTTTTTGTTTCCTTGTCTGCTTTCTTTTTCTCTCTCTCTAGCATTCTGTTTGTGCCTGTGTATATCTGTCATAGGGTTATAGGTGTGTGTGGATGAGGCTTGTACTATTGCAGTGATGTTAAAATTTGCTTGGTTCACACATGACCAAACTATTTTCATGTGGCAGTATGGCACTAGCATTAGCTATGGTAATTTTTGACCTTTGCAACATGAAGTTTTTAATGTGGTTATGCTTGATTGATGTTTTTATCTCTATTCTTTTCAGCTTTACCCTTTTTTGTGCTTATGGGAGGTGTCTTGGTGTGGTACAATACAACCTTCAATATTACTTTGGTTATCTTATGCAGAGAATTTCTGTCTCCATCTGATGTAATGGGAAATTATCCTCATTTGGTTATACTTGGGACTAGACTTGCATTTGGATTTCTAGTGGTAAGATGCCTTCTTTCCTGATTATTTTTAAGATATTTGAATTTTGAATATTTATGTGCTTATAACATGCTATCATACGAAGTATATGCTTTTTTGTTGATTCAAGTGGACATAGTTCCTGGGCTGGTGAGTTGTTCTAATTAGAAACTATGATAGTATTATTACCATTTGTAATTAAATTCTCTTACAAAAGTATTAATTACATAATTTTTTTCATCTTTGTTTCTAGATTGCCTATTTCTAAAATTTAAGGCATTTAAGAATGCAGTAAAAGAGACACTTGGAACAATGTTCATAGTAATTAGGTTTTTCCGTCCTTTATCTAGGAGAGAATATAACTTGAAACTTCACATTTATATAGGCAGGCTGGTATTCTTCCATTGGCAGATAACTATTTTAGTGGTGAATTACATATTCATAAGTTATTATTATATTTTTTCCATACCCTACAACGTCTTCTTGCTATAGTGTTCCATGTTTTTTCTCTGGCATCTAACATCTTGTAACCATTCTTAATTAAATTATGGAAGTTGTTTTTTAAAAAGGTAATTAAAAATGAAACGGTCATTAGATTATTAAATAAACTTTCATCATTTTGAGTTGTTATTTTATATTCGCTATTGTGCCCTTTGTAGTATTTGTTTTTCTTCATTTTTATTACAAGGTCTTTGACTGTTGTTAGTTCTATATAGGCAAGTTGATATTAAAAAATTATAATAATTGTTAGCGACGAATAGAACCATCGTTAATTTTTATAGTGGTGGGTGAAATTAGCAACGGAAAGTGGTTTCCGTTGCTAATAATAGCAACGAAATTTCGTGGCTAATTTTAGCAACGGAAATTCTTATTCCATTTCTAATTTTAGCAACAGAAATTTATATTCTGTTGCTAAAATTGACCATTTCACCGAATCAAGCATTGGTTGAATTTAGCAACGGAATTCATTTTTTTGTTGCTAAATTTAGCAACGAAATAAAATTTCCGTTGCTGAAAATAGCAACTGTCAGATTAGCAACCAAAGTTTTCCGTTGCTATTTTTTATTAGCAACAGAAATTTGATATTTTTCGTTGCTAATTTTTGTTGCTAAATTGCAATTTTCTTGTAGTGTTTGTTCACCATTAATGTATGACTTAATTCCTCCTCTGTATTACCATCACCTTGAATTTTCATAGAAACACTCAAGAGTTCCAGTTTGGATTCCAACTTTTTAATTCCTATTTTTTGATTTCTCAATAAACTCTCTTGACTCTTGATCTTTTCCTCTTAATCCTTTAACTTCTCCTTTTGAAATTTAAATGTAACTTCCCACTCTTCCTTTTGAGCCTTAAATTGTTTCTCCTAACTTATAAGCAAATCTAGAAGGCTTTAAACATTAGAAGTGGTGTTCACTTGTGGCACCTATGGAGAATAAAAATCTTTAAAGGATGGTTTATAAGCAATTAGTGAATATGTATGCAAGAGCTAAAATTCTTGCATTTCTGTCTTTAAATCATTCATTTGCTCTCTTAAAAGGAACAATTCATAATCTTGGATATGACCTCGCCTCATTTTGAAAATGCCTTAAAATCTTCATGTAAAGATAATCACCAAATAAAAAATAAATAAAAATAAAATTCTCATACTAACTCAACCAAAGATATTAAACAAACAAAATTGTTATTCCCCGACAACGGTACCAAAAACTTGATCGGTGTCCAACAAGTGTACTAGATCGATTAAATAATATGGAAAGATAAGATTAAGATCTTTTAATATTATACCCAAAAAATTGTGTATTTTAGGTTTTTAAATAAATAATGTGTGAAAGAATTTTTCATGTTTTAAAAGGTAATTATGGATTAAACTAAACTAAATTAAATAATTAAACAATTTAAATGCTAAAATTGAATTAAAATTAATTAAACACAAAGAAAAGTTAAAGTGATAATGAAAATTAATGACTAAAACACTTATACTAAGTGATTATCCAACTCACCCCTTACTGATAATAAATCAATTCTAAAATAATACAAGTTATTATGGAAAACCAATTTAAGACACACACACACACACACACACACACACACACATATATATATATATATATCTTATTTAGATTATCATTCTAGAATATTGGACCCTTGATTAAGAACGATTAAATACCTACAAATATGGTTATATGCTCCTAAACTTTAGTTAGGTCCTCTTTTGAATTGCCTAACTTTCGTTTATTCTTAATTCAATTTCTTAGATCTTAAACACATATGATTAGAAAACCCCTGCCTTAATTTCCAAAATATAGCAGTTAACTAACATAAGCAAAGAAGAAGAAGAACATGCATATCATTGATCATAGTTTAAATTATCATTCAGTCATCTATTCATTACACTGAATATAAAACAAACCATAATCAAAGATATTATTTAGCATAGGAATTGAGAAATACCAAACTTGCATTGAATTTAAGCTAAAAAATGAGTCATTACAGTAAAAGGACAAGGGTTCAAGTTTTCCTTAGCAAAAGTAAAGAAATTACTCACTGTTCATGATCAAAACAAATGAAAGAATGAAAAAATTAAATACTATACTCATAAAAGCATCAGACTCATTCTTCTATTCTTTAGGAATAACACATGAAACAAGCTTGAAAAACCTAAAGAGTAGAGCTCTACCTATGAATTCAAGTTTAAAAGAATAAAGTTAGGTCTATTTTAAGATCATTATTGCCTAAAATTAGGAGAATCTAACTTAAATACACTAAAAACCTAATTTTCTAGAAGTCCAGCCGCAATCAAAACTCTTAAACTGTAGAAAAAAATCTTAAATCCTGTTTGTTACTAAAAGAGCTCGATAGGGATGCCTTTATGGTCTTATTGGGTTAATTGAAACTGACTAGAAGCTTAAGTGACCTAGTAGGAATCTACCTTGTTCCTGCCAAGTTCATCACTTTTGGATGGAATTCATTAAGGGACCCGATGTGAAAGTATTTATCCCTGCCAGGTTTTTAGGTACTAGAAGACATCAAGAAAAGCCTTGAGTGACCTAGTGGGACTCTCCCTTGGTCCTATCATGTTGATTAAACTTCTTTCAATAGATAAAACTGTAAAACAATTAAAAATTAAGCCCAATCACTCAAAACACTAAAACTTTAAACATAAAATCAAGCAAATTAATAATAATAATAATAATAATAATAATAATAATAATAATAATAATAATAATAATAATAATAATAGTACAAAACAAACCTAAACTACCTAAAAACATAGTTGTAATTCAAGACTATCATTAACCTCGGGTATAAAAAAATAAGTTTGATGGGATTAGGAGAGATAATTTTTCTACCTTTCTCTATTCTCTCTAGCCAAAATACTCCATTAGCCTTTAGGGATTTTCAGCTGATTGTCATCTAATTATTATTTGTTTTTTTCCTTTTTCTGGTGTATATCACACATCAAAAGTGTTTTGCTTTAGGCACTGTGGTTAACGAGAACCCAGTGCGAAGTTATCAACTATTCAACAACTTTCACAAGTGAATTTTGAATTTTTTTAGTTAGAATTTTTATATTTTATGACAATATCTTTAGATTAAGGATTTACAATTTAAAATTGTTTGCCTTGTATATAATGCATGCACTCATTTAAATCTATTTATGAAAAATAGGTGTAGACATTATAATCTATCCGATTAAATTTTTCGTTAAATCTACCACTAATTGGCATTTGCACCGTGCATCTACATAATTACCTTACACTTCAGATGAGGAGTGCCAAATTGAAGAAGAATTTATTCAAAGGGAATTCATCATGTATCAGATGGTGAAAAAACCTAGTGGGTGTAGTTTAAAAGATAAGTGAGATCCTACGGATTACATTTTTAACTTTAATAGAGCTAATAGAGAATCAAAAATTGAAAAATTGGATTCATATTTCGAAAGGTACGAATCTTGTTTAAGTGATAAAGCATAAAAGGAATTAGCAAAACCCAAAGATAAAAATTGGAAAGCAATCAAGCTATTAGTGCTGAAGTTAATCCATATACTATAGAGATTTATATGGATATTTTGGAAGAAATAGTAGATATTTCTAGTGTTATGTATAATAAAGTACTGGAAAAGTTTTTTAGTCTAGAATGGAGAAAAATGTTTGCTTTGATGTGTGGCAATAGAAGAAGAGATTGATTGAAAGTTTATGTAATTGAATTTGTGATATATTTTTTTAATTAGATTATGTCTTATAACTTGACATGTTATACTAACATTTATTATAGTTTTTTTTAATACACACACACACACACACATATTTGTATATGTATGTATGTATGTAGTTATTTATTTTTTATTTGTTTATTTTATTTTCCCTTTAAATTTATGTAGGATTTACGGATCACAATTTATATCAAGATCAACTATTAGTGTAATCAACAAGTAGTGATAGTTCTAGTAGTGATGTGGATGATGAGATTTTAAATTTAGTTTTAGTTAGATTTTTTATAACTTATAAAAGGAATTTATATAAAGTGTTCCTTGAAAAATTTTAATACTTAGTGGAAAAAAATACATTCCTAAAGTTCTTGTAAGAAATCCATAAAGGGTTTCTTATTAAACCACATATGTTTATAAATTTATGTGAAATGTTGAAATTGATTGATTTATTAAGAGACCAAAAGGATATTGGTGTGAAAGAAAGAGTTGTCATGGTTTTTTAGATCTATATCATAATTTTTGACAAAGAATTATAGCGAAACGATATCAACATTAACTTGGTACTGTTCATAAATAGTGCTAGATGGTAGTTAGATCATTGCCTATTTTAGGTGCTTAACTAGAAATTTACTATGCAACTAGAAATTCAAAGCAATCCAAGATAGTATCCATATTTTAAGGTAAGATAATATATTATTAAAATATTGTAATTTGTTATTTTATGGTATATAATAATATTGAATATATATAATATTAATTATGAGTTAAATATTTTTAATTTTGTTTGGTAAAGAAATGCATGTGTGAAAAATGGTACTCATATGGCAGCTTGCTCAACAACTTCTAAATAAAAGACTTTTCGTGGTAGAAAGGCAACACTTGTGACACAAAATATTATGTTTGTATATTCTTAAGATACGTTTTTACATTTTTGTACATTAGATGGGAAGGGATAACAAATGATTTGAGTGTATTTCTTAATGTATTAGGCTAGAAAATAGTTTCACCTTCTAAGTGATGCTAAGAGTTTTTCTTATCATTTCTTCTTTAATATTGATTTTGTAATAACCTAAACTTTTCTAGGTCCAAATACTATCAAGTTATAATCGGGTTGCCAATTAGACATTTCTTTATGTCATTGTCACTTATTTCGCATTTTATTTCCTTACAATTCGAGGTTAAGTTAAAGTTTCGATTCGTAGGTTCGTTATATGCCAATTTGATTATCATCATGAATTCATTATTCATTTGAGCAAAAATTACTATTTATTTGGTAAAAATTTTGGTAGCATAATAGCTATAAATTTAACCTATCTTCCTACAAATATTCAAAAGTACACTCCCAACATTTATCATCCCACTCTAATACTCTAGGCAACAACACATGGCACTTCTATATTCCATTACATTCATTATAAACATAAACCACCAACACATGCACATCCATATATATATATATATATATATTTGGGTCCTTTAAAAATCTCATTCTCTGATTTCATTAACTACATATATGTGCCATATTACATTTGTACCATTAGTCAAATATGCACATACTTTCTATGTTAAATATTATACATACAAAATAGTAATAAATACAGCTCCAAAACAAGCCTCCTTCTTTAATTTACTTTATGTCCTCGACTTCGACTACCTGTCCCTACGTGTAGCAAATAACTACATGCTAAACATATAGCCTAATATTGGATACCCAACTAACAAATTTCATCATAACATACAAAAATTCTAGTTCAAATTAATTCACAATTTACACTTAACTTAGTATGGTTAATTTATCTATTTAATTTAGTTAATATCTATTTATTTTACTTAATTTTCTTAATTTATCAATTTTACTACTTTTTTTCCGATTATACATTATAATTATCATAATTTCATGTTTTTCACACAAATATCACAATTTCCTCTATTATCCTTATTATAAAGTGAAATTTACACTTTTGCCCCTTGTTGATCTTATCTTTTGATGGAATTACATTTGGTTCCCTATCTTTTGTCAAATTTACATTTAGGTCCTTAAAACACCATCTTTTGCCATAATTATCGTTTTGTCTCTAATTTCTCTTTTTAAGCATATTTTATCATTCTTCTATATTTTTGATACCTAAATTTCATTTTCTTTCATTTTAGTCCTTAAGTTCACTTTTTTTTACCAAAATTACCATTTAGTCCCTAGTTTTACACCCTTTTCACTAATGTACAATTTTACCCTTAACTTACCAAATGTTACTCATAATTCATTTTTACCCTTCTAATTACATCTTTCACTTTTTTTTTTACTATTTTACCCTTGATTCACATTTTACTACATTTCTTCCATTTTATTTCTTTATTTCTATCTTCATTCATTATTTACTAGTTTACTAAATTTTCAACATCTTATCATTAGTTTAGTTTCATAATTTTCGATGGAAATAAAACCCATGAACTTGATATATGGGATGTGGACCTTATAGGTCTATAACTACATAACTTTCACTTTTCTCTTCTTTTCTCAACCTTTTTCTCATATTTACTGTGTGGATCCATCTTTAGTCCACTTTTATGAGTTGTCATGAATTGCTACTATGGTAAGTATCCTTATGGCTAGCCAATTTTATCCTATGCTTTTAGTTTCACTTCTAGACACTAAAAGCAAAACTATTTTCATAATATCAATATAAAATATACATTATTTCCATATTTTCTCACACTTTCACATTATGTATTAATTGAATGATAATCAATGCACATTGTTTCCATCAAAATTATCATTTCACATCATTTTTATGCTTTGTTCCCCTATGTTTGTAGCTTCTAAAACATCAAAAATCTTTACAATATCATTTCTAGAACTCAAGATAAATGGAATTTACCAAAGACTTTTCATTAGGGTAGGCAACACAGAATTCTGGTTTTCAAGTATAGTTTATGAAATTTTAGAGGCGTTATTAGACTTTGTTTTCTTCATAGAAATTGTAGATTTTGAAGTCTATTTTTCGTAGGAATTAACCTCATGTCATTCTGATCATTGTACACACAGATATCTCAAATTTACCACAAACTATTCTAAAACCAAAATTAACAGTTCACCTAACATTCAATAAATCATAAAAATTATTCAGAGACAGAATTAAGGCTAAGTTACTTCTACAATCTTGTAGGTATATGTCATGTATAAATTTAGAAATTTGAATGGTTACAATTATAGATTTTTATTTTAACTTATGCTAAAAGTTCAGACATTAGGTCAAGAGGTTTTCATCTTATCCTTGCATGTACACTTCTTAAGTATTATTCTTTTTTTAATTACTCAAAATTCAAGTCATTCACCACATGATTCTACCAAAAAATCCAAGAAAAATTAGGAAGGCCCTTATTCCATACCTTGGCCAAAATCTCCCTTCACTTTCAATCTCTTGCCACACATTTGCCTTTGGTCTTTCTACTCTCCTCTTCTCCTTAAATCAATAATTCATTCATTCAATTTCAACATCCACTCCCACATTCAACTCAATCCATCATCATTCAAAGAAGAAGAAGAAGAAGAAGAAGAAGAAGAAGAAGAAAAAGAAGGGATTAATTATTAAGTTAGAATATTTACCTTATAATTTTACACTAATAATCTTGATTAGTCACCACATGCAAGGATTTCTTCTTTGGTTTCTTAGAGAGATTAATCATGAACACATGAGAGGAAAATAAGAATTTTCTATAACTCACTTTAAGAATTCCGTCCCACACACCCTTTCTCTTCTCAAAATTGACTTTTATACTATCAAAGAAAATCCCCTTTTTGATCCCTTAAAAATTTGTATGTCACATAAAAACCTTATACCTTTTTGCATGCTTAATATTGACCCATCCATTTAACTCTTCTCTTAAATCAACCTCTCCAATTATTCTTTCTCTTAAATTAACCTCTCAATTATTCATTTATTCACATTTGTCCCTAAAGATGCCATATTCACAAATTGACCCCTAAATTAATACTTTGTACTTCAATTATACCCTTGAGTAATTTTAAACTATAATATTAAATTTTATTTTCATGCAATTAATATAATAACACAATAATTTATCACTTGTCCCATACTTTATATGGAATTTTCATTTTTAATTTAATATTAATCAAATAAAATCCTACTTAAAACATGCAATTTCAATTAGGGTCATGTTAAGGGCCTCATAGCCTCTGTGTAGATTGTATGTCACAATCATTAGGAAAATTGGTATTGATCGTGAGGTCAGTCCAGAGTCAAAAGTGCACCTATGTCATAGTTAGTAGGAAAATTAGTACTGACCGTGAGGTTAGTTCAGAATCAAAAATATACCTATGTCATGGTCAGTACTCATTTGGTAATGATCGTGACCCTCCCTTATTTCACTTAAACTTGATTTTTAAGCCCCAATTGGTCACCAAAGTTTGTATAAACCTCTCTAAATATTTTTAAAACATTCTAAACATAAAATAAAAGTAAACTATGACACTAAACATGTGATTAACATAATGACATATATAATACAAGTTGCAAAGAAGGACATTAAGTATTGATGATAAAAAATACATAAGATTTAAGATATATTTTTACCATATAATAGAACTTTTAATGAAAAATATGAATGATATATGGCTATTATATATATATATGTGTGTGTGTGTGTGTGTGTACCCATATAGGTAATTATTATATGTGTGTAATATAATGTAAATTTAAATAGTAATGTGCATATAAAGTGTATGTTTAAGAATATATGCTAATATTACTTTGTAAAGCAATTAGGCATAATTGCATTATTTCCAATCAACCTACAAGGCATCTACTGGGTACCATAAGGTAGGTATTATAGAATGGCCACCTAAAAAAATGTTGGAAAATGAATTCTAACCTTATAAGGCCAAAACCAAAGATAAGTTTGAGAGCTCACTCTTATTCATACATTTAGTTAGTGTTATTTAAATGGATTTTAGAATTAACGATTTTATCTCTCTTCTCACATGAATAAAAATGCTAGAGAAATAGAAGGCGAACTCATTCATGTTGGAAAAGTTGTAAAGCATATTATACAAAAAGCATAAAGTATGGCATATAAAGCAATAGAAATAAATCTAACTATATAAATGTAAAACCATACATAAACTAGGAAATTTATTAAATATCATTTTAGTTTGGAACATTGGTTGCTGAATACATATTTTACAAAAGAATAGTTTATACATGTAATTTTGGATAAAAATGGGGATATTTACCCTTCTTGCAGCTTTGAAAAAGAATCGTACTGATTAATTTTTAGGTAAAGGAATAATTTATATTCATAAAGGAAATCTATACACTACAAAAAAACTGCAGATTAGCGACGGAAAATTCCGTCGCTAAATACCTTTTTTTCGTCACTAATTAAAATTAGCGACGCTGCGACGAACAATCACTAATAGGCCAGTGGCTAATATATTAGCAACGGATTTCAAATTCAGTCGCTAATTTAGCGACGAAATATTTCGTTGCAAATATTTTTTTTCGTCGCTAATTTATATTCCTAATTAGTTGCCGAATTATAATAATATTTAGCGACTAATTTTTCGTCGCTAATTCCGTCGCTTATTATAAATTTATCGTAAAAGTTACTGACGAAATATTTGTTGCTAATTATTTGTCAAATTCTAATGTATACACAGTAGCGACAGTTTCTATCGCGAATCCGTCGTTAAATTATTGCATAATTTAAAATTTTCTTTTAATCTATTTTTAAATGTTATAATCTTATATTATAAAATTCAAATATAATAGATGCAAATATAAATAATAATCTTATATTTTCATTTTTATAATTTGTAACGAATTCATTACAAATATACAGTTAACATAAAAAAACAATATATGAAACAATGTATTGTTTATACAATCAATTTTCCTAAAATCAATAACAAATTAAATCTTTACAATTTCCTATCAAATATAGAATTAGCTCCTAACTAATATTATTATAGTAATATACCCTAAGCCTAAATACAATCCCTCTCCTCGTCTTCTTGCTGCAATAATGGACACCAATAATTATGTCGACAAGAAACTAACCGAATCCATGGATGCAATAATGGACACCACACACATAACAAGAGCCATTTTCCATTTGAAGATACTGCACAAAGTATAGAATAGTATTTTAGATGGTTTGGCAAATAAGTAAATTATAATAAATACATTCTGTTAGAGAGCAAAAACCAAAGCAATGTTTGTCAATAGAAATTTAAAGTTAGGTTCATGAATTAAATCTGCATGTTAATTATTGTTGCAAACCTCCCAGAGTATTTACATAGTTATGAAAATATTCATACTAATTTGGAAAACAAAAGTAGCTTATTCTAAACAAGGTATATTATATATTTCACATTGGCTACTTCAACCATTACAAAAATGTATTATCCTTTATATATAATGGTTTCAAAAATTCTCACCGTCGTGATTTCTCAATTGATTAAAAAATTATCTCACCATCTTCCATCAGCAAGACAATTTCCCAAGTCAACTCATGAATTACATGATATATAATTTAACATGAAGTAAAATAAGAGGAAGGGATATATGAAAAATAATAAAAGTAATCAATTTTCCACATAGAAAAGGAGAAATTCGGGTCGTAATAATAGATTAGGCAGCTAATTAAGTTCAACAAAGTGACTTGTAAACCATTCAGAATTAGCTTAATAAGTAAACCTAGAGCTAATTTTAATAGAGAATTATGTCAAAATTCCTGTAGGTAAAGAATATCAACGTGAATTTTGTATTGCAATATTGGTCAATGATGTATTAGCATTGACATAGTAACTGTCAATATCACATTGTTATAGCAATTATCAAAGAAAGCTATCAGTAGTTGGCAGCAAATTTAAAGCTTATTACAAGGAACAGCCATATTATCTGTTTACAATTTCAAACATACAGTCAAATTACTTTCCTTAGGACCATCTAGAGGAGTTTCAATAGTTACAACTCTCTCTAACTAAACCACAATTCATTGTTCAATAGTACTCCATGTCCTAAACTCCTACTCATCATTAACAACTAAAAAACACACCAATAGTAACAAATAAAGGGCAGAAATACCTGAATCAGCATCTTCAGTAAGTGATGAAAGAGTACTGGTTAGGCTTGTTGAATCTGTACTTCCAGATGGCTCTTTGTTATGACTCAAAGCAAAGTTGTTCGAAGGGCTACTACTAGTCCTGTTACCCTGATGAGAAAACGAAAAAAATATTTGAAATATTTCAGAATTGGCTGTTGTATCATAAAGCCATCTCGCAAAATTAGAAGAAATACAAGAATAATTTAAATTTAATTCTCAGTTCAAATTAAACCTCGAAAAATAATTATGCATGTTAGATTTATTTTTTTAATAAATTTTTATATTTATGTGATCTCAATCAATGATCATATTAATATAATCTAAATATAGTTTATTTGCAACTTGTTTATGTGTAAGAGAGTTTGCATACTTGCATTAAATCTCATGCTACTCGTTTCATTCCATTCGATGTGACAAATTTTAAGTTTTCACATAAGTTTTTTAAAAAATTATTAATTATTTTAAGTTTAAGAAATTAATTTCTTAATTTCTTCAATAAAATCTGTTTTCTCCTACATTAGACATACCGTTAATAGCTCCAAATGCATCGTGTTCACTTTCATCCCTCTTAGTTCATCAGCCAACTTCTCCAAATCCTTCCATTTTTAATTTTTGAACCAAACATAATCATTGATTAGTTAATTGAAAAATTATGATCATTCATGAAATTGAAGTTTAACTGAAACTTTGATTGTTTACCTGAATGGAAAGATTCTTCATGTGAACAGGGTAGTTATCTAAAGAAACAAGAACTTCATTCTGACACAAACAAGGATACACTCCAGAGAAAATAAGCTATGCATTTACAAATGAAATGTAAGGTGAATATACTATCAGTCAGGAAACTTACAGCATAAATGACTGCCCAGAGCTCAGATTGTGTAAGACTCCCATTCGGTTGACCACTGGTAAAAAAGCATACTTTATACAGTTTAACAGACAGAACTATTACCGAAAGCTATTTTCACTTCAAATGTTGTGGTGCTTGATAACTGACCTTCAGTTTTAAGCAAATTCACTCTTTCGGTACTGCAAGAATATGTTCATAAAAGAAACTGAAAACTGATCTTTAAGAAAACAATATATACAAGTAAATATTGGGACTTATTGCACAACATATGCTAAATCATGAACCCCAACACCAAAAGGCTAAAAGGACAACCTCTTAAACTTACCCCGTCATCACAGCCAGGAGGAATGTAAAGACTAGAATTGCAGGCTATATTGCGGTAGTATACGTTGGATTGGTGTAGCTAAGTCCAATAAGAAACAATAGCTGGTTGCCAAATATCCTATGAAACAACAAAAGCAGAGGTTTTTATTGCTAGGATGTTGTATCAGATATTATTATAGCCCTCACTTGTGATAAGATTGCATCAATAAGAATGGATTATAATAGACACACCCTGTTAACCCAAGAAAGAAAAACGTCAGCAGCAGACGGCTAGTCATAGGTTGTCGAATCCTTCTGCAAAAGAGAAAAACAAAATGTCATTTAGTTCAAACATACATTGATCAGCCAGAAGCAAAATTCAAAGTTATTGGAAAAGCTGTTCCATAAATCTCACAACTAAATATATAAAGGAAATGCATTACAAATACACATCATATCATCCGAATCACATTATGCTACCATCATCAAAAGAACTACACAAGTGCAAACCAGCCACAGTATGCTCATTACATGAGCTTGGCAATATTACTTAGCTTGAATTAGTATTTCATACATAAGATTGATTAGATATAATCCTACAACGTAAAGGGTAATAGCTTGCATAATACGAATCCTAAGGGGAAATTAAGAAACAAAAAGCGACAAAGACTATACCTTGAAAGAAAGCAATTGCTTTCTGCACGAGGCAGAGAATCGAGGAACAGCAAGCAAAGAAGAATAAACAGCTTGCTGTCGCCATTTAATACGGCCATCTAGTCATGTCCCTTGGAAAGATATTTTAAAATGTTAACAGCATAATTTTAAAATGTTCAAATCCCTAAATTTGAAATTTCTCCCCTTTCTCACAATTTTCTCATCACAAGCTGAAATTAAGTGAGAAATCAAGGCTTACCTAACATTTAATGGAAGAAAAGCAACCATTAGGGGCGGATCTAAGTGGAGGCCGGGTGATTTGGCTGAAAATTCCCACAAATGAGTGGCGGCTCTCCTTATTCGATTTGCCAGTCACCGACAAACGAGGGGGAGTAGATGATACTGGATGCTCACCTCACCGTTGAAGGTTGACCGGGGGTGGTAGGGTCGCCATCGCCACCGTGGTTCACCAAAAAACAAAGAAAAACCGACTGGGTGGAGAGAGGAGAAATCGAGGCTACTAACGGCAAAGGCACATCATTGTGTAGATGAACGCCGGCGAAGGAGGTCCACGAAACAGGGCACGCAAGTTGTCGCCGTCGCAACGGTTGGCGTGGTGGACGACCGTTCCTCTCTCGCCCCTCCGCCCCTTTTCGATTAGGGTAAAGAACCCAATGGTTCATTTATTATTAAATTCAATATATATATATATATATATATATATATATATATTGAATACATATTTATTATAAAAATTATTTTATAATTATTGTCTATAGAATTTCCCCAAGATATTTCCTTCTCCCATTTCTTATTATTATTATTATTATTATTATTATTATTATTATTATTATTATTATTATTATTATTATTATTATTTGTGATTACTATAAAAATGTATTTTAATTTAAATGCACTAATTCAAAAGTCTAAAAATAATTGCTTAA
Organism: Excoecaria agallocha; assembly: GCA_037975025.1. Taxonomy (NCBI): domain Eukaryota; kingdom Viridiplantae; phylum Streptophyta; class Magnoliopsida; order Malpighiales; family Euphorbiaceae; genus Excoecaria; species Excoecaria agallocha. The sequence goes on from CM075807.1 coordinate 78,001,888, forward strand.
TCATCCTAAGTGCTTGATAAAATTATACCCCTACTCACCTAAATAAAATATTATTCACAAGTTAGAAAATATTTCGGTTAACCCAGATTCGAGGCGTTACACCTACACTATAAGAAAAATGCCAAAAAATTTTCCAAGAGTAATAGTTTATATAGTTTTGCTCGCAAAATATCTACGAGGAGTTTGGCAAGAGTAACAGTTTATATTCAAGGATTATTTGGTAAATATATAATTAAAATTTCTAATAATTAATATTTGATCAAAATTTTAACAAAATAAAAATAAATAATTAAATTTTTCAGAATTATTTTAAATGAGATAATAAATTTTATATTATTATTTTACAATTCTTTATTTTTATTAATCTGCATAATGTAATTATAAAATAAATATAAAAATTGATTTATTATTATTATTAAAAATGTAAATTTTCTAAATAAATAAGTTCAAAAAATATATCAAGTATTCACATATTGAACTCACTTCAAATCTCTCTTGAATATGCTCTACTAAAAAACACATCACTGGAATAATAATCCATGTTTTAGATTAACAAAAATTATAGAAAACCAAAGCTTCTATAAAGTATAGGAATAAAAACGTCTTTACTTATACTCCAAATAAAAATAAAATTTACCCAAAAAGAATCAACAACCACTTTTTTGCAACAAAAATTGAACTTACAGACCTTAAAAACTAATCTTCACCGTTAAAAATTAACAACAAGTAGTTTTGAACATACTCACCAAAAATCAAGCCAATCTAACGGCAAATGATTTTCCGATCGTCTTCGTATACAAAACTGGTCATTAAGTAAAAAATCCAGAAAATAATCTCTTTTTTGCAATAAAAACCAAACTCACAGACCTTAAAAATTAATCTTCACCATTCAAAATTAACAACAAGGAGTTTCAAACATACTCACCAAAACTTAGGCCGATCTAACGGCAAATGATTTTTCGATCATCTTCACATACAAAATTTGTCATTATGTAAAAAATCCAGAAAACAACCTCTTTTTTGCAATAAACATTGAACTTACAGACCTTAAAAACTAATCCTCACCGTCCAAAATTAACAACAAGGAGTTTCAAATGTACTCACCAAAAATCAGGCCAATCCAACAGTAAATGATTTTTTGATCGTCTTCGTATATAAAACTGATCATTACGTAAAATATCCAGAAAATAGCCTTTTTTTTGCAACAAAAACTAAACTTACATACCTTAAAACCTAATCTTCACCGTTCAAAATTAACAAAAAGGAGTTTTGAACGTACTCACCAAATATCAGGCCAATCTAACGGTAAATAATTTTTTGATCGTCTTCGTATACAAAACTAGTCATTAAGTAAAAAATCTAGAAATAACCTCTTTTTTGCAACAAAAACCGAATTCATAGACCTTAAAAACTAATCTTCACCATTCAAAATTAACAACAAGGAGTTTCAAATGTACTCAACAAAAATTAGACCGATCTAACGGCGAATGATTTTTCAATCGTCTTCACATACAAAATTGGTTATTATGTAAAAAATTCAGAAAACAGCCTTTTTTTTTGCAACAAAAACTAAACTTACATATCTTAAAAACTAATCTTCACCGTCCAAAATTAACAACAAGGAGTTTTGAACGTACTCACCAAAAATCAGGCCAATCTAACGGCAAATAATTTTTCGATCATTTTCGTATACAAAACTGGTCATTACGTAAAAAATCCAAAAAAATAGCCTCTTTTTTGCAACAAAAATTAAACTTACAGACCTTAAAAACTAATCTTTACCGTTCAAAATTAACAACAAGGAGTTTCGAATGTACTCACCAAAAATCAGGCCGATCTAACGACAAATACTTAACCGTTGAATCTTTACTTACACTATTTCGTATAAAAGCTATTCAATGTGTGTGTGTGTGTGTGTGTGTGTGTGTGTGTGTGTGTGTATAGAGAGAGAGAGAGAAAATTTATGTTTAAATAAATCGAGGAAACCGTGTTATATTATTGTTCTAAGCTAATAATCATGTATTGTTAGAGAATTTAATAATGACCAAGAATATAATTTCACGAAAGATTATTTTATTTTATTAAATAGTGAATTTCATGCATAATTGAATTATTAGAACTGATAATTGACTAACACGTCTAACAAATACATACATATAAAAAATACTCATTTATTTATGAGTTTGGTTGCATATATTTGATAAGTCATCATTTTGAACTAGTTTACACTTTATGTAAGACCCTAATTTAATTTGCATATTTTTATGATTAAGTTAAGGGGATAAATTATCATGCTATTATGTTAATTGCATGAAAATAAAATAAAAGAATATGGTTTAATAGTATTTGAGGGTGTAATTGAAGTAAAAGATATTAATTTAGGGTTAATTTGTAATTGTGGCATATTAGTGGCCAATTGGGAATAAAAGCATTTAATTATAGGTTAATTAAAAGGAATGATTAAATCGATAGGCTAATATTTGAAAGGAATTAAATGGAGAGGTTAAAGTTTGACATGCAAATTTTCAAGGGACTAAAGAGGGGATTTTTATATTGGTATAAAAGGCATGAGTTAGTGGAAATTTGAGGTGTCAAGTATTTGTGTGAAATCGGCAATTAAAGAGTGAAAAACCAGAAAATAGATCATCTTCTTCTTCCTTCTTATTTCCATTGTTTTATCTCAAACAAATTGAGGATGATGTTTGTTGATTAAGCAAGAGTATAATGCAGTAAATTAAAGGTAATTAAACTCTTAATTTAACCCTCCATCATCTTCATCTTCTTCTTCTTTTCAAGTTAACTTAGAACAATGTAATTATGCTGGAAATATATGATGATGGTGATGGTATTTGTGAAGGAGAAGAGGAAGGAAGAAGGAGCAAGGGAAAGGATATTGCTAGAGGTTGAAGATATAGGTTTTGTCAGCCAAGGTATGGGAATTAGGCTGATCATATTGCATGTGGAAAATAGTTGCTGGAAATTGTTATGATTGACAAAAATTAAGATTGCATTTTATGGGTTTTTATCGAAGTGAATTTGGTGAACAGTTTGTATCCTTGCCGAGTCGTGAAGTTCTTCACGAGTTGTGAACTATTGTCCGACTCGTGAAGCTCTTCACGAGTCGTGCATCTGTTTATGGGATCATTGGTTTTCACTCGTGAATTTTAGTCCGAGTCGTGAATTATAGACCGACTCGTGAGCTTCTTCACGAGTTGTGATGTATAGCTTTTCTTCTCCACTCGTGAACTCCTTCACGAGTCGTGAGATTTGCCTTATTTGCTTCACTCGTGAAGCTTTTCACGAGTCGAATTCCCCTTCACGATTGAATGACCTGTCTGAAATGTTTTGCTCATAAGTTGAGCTATAGAACCGCAAATTGAATGATTCTTTTTGCATTAGAAAATAGACTTCCATACCTATATTTCATATGAAGAAACCTAAGCTTAAATCTGTCTTTAAGTACATGTAATATAGGGTTAAATCCGGACTTGTTTTCTAGACTGTTCAATGTAACAGAAATTACAATTATGTACAGAATGTTGCTACACTTGATAATATGATTTTAAATTGATTGAGACAGATAGTTGCTTATGTGATAGTAAAGTTAATTGAATAAGGCATGTAATATGACTAGCAATGAAGGATTTATATGAATACAAATGCATTCAATTGTGTATATGAATAAAGACTAGTGATGAAATATCTAACCTATACATGTGATTATTCTTGTGCATGATGGTCATATGCCAAATTGATATATATACATATGTAAATCCTATGACATAAAAGTGCACATATTGACATGTACCTATGCTATAAAATAGGAACTATAATAGTATGACCTTGGCATGTGTATGTGCCCATATGAAAACATGTTGATATGTTGTATAGCACATGACTTGAATGATGATAAAGGTATATATATGTGTTGGAAACATGCTCATAAGAATAAATCAACTATATGCGAATGTACCCACAGGTATGTACATTTATAATTATGTATATGAGTATATAAGCATGTAATTGCCTTATGAGATAGAAGATGAATTAGCATGACTATAAACATGTGAAATGCTTAATGAGAACATGATCAAGTATATGATATGATGATTATATGTCATGCCTATATGTTATGATGCAAATTGTACAATCATACAGATTTGAATAAGCCAAATGTATAACTTGGCATGTGAAATGTGCATATATCTGATTATGCACCAGAGAATTCATAGTTATATAAGACTATGTATATATGCACAACCTTATACTATGAATACAGTATTAATATGTGAATTGAACACGAATATAGTTCTGCCTGCGATAGAGTTTTAGATGTGGATAGATAGGCGCCTATAGGGAAATTGCAGCTGCCATAGTTTGGCCCGATTGGGTCCATAGTATATATATGATCCCGTTTGGATCATGATCAGCCCCGTTTGGGTTGATAGGCTACCCCGTTTGGGTATGCTTGACCGGTCCACAGTACAGTTTGGCCCCGTTTGGGTTTATAGATTTGATATCTTCGGATATCCCTCTTTGATACCGATGTGTATCCATAGTTCCCATTATCCACCGATAAAGCTAAGGCAGGCTAAACGTTATTCATAGTAATGATCGAAATTAAACAGTTAAAGTAATTTGACTAAAGATTGATATTGTGGATTATAATGTTGTTTTACCACAGGAATTATGTTTTATTTGAATATGTTTACATGGGAAATTGCTGTCTATATGAATTATGAATATGAGTATAATTGTTACTCTTCTGGGTACAATGATTAGGAACATGGGAAAATATGTTATGCTTTAAAGTATTTGTTATTAAAGACATGATATGTTGCATATGTTATTATTATATACATTGTATATGTATGTTTTGATGACCTGTGTGAGTGGTCATCCATCTGTAGATATTCCCCACTAAGCTTTATAGCTTAACACAGGTTATTTTATCTGTGTAGGTTCAAATAGCAAGACTTTTGTTGAGGGACGTTCTCTGCATCAGGAAGGGCCAACCATCGACTTATAACCTTGATGTAGGATATTTTGTAATACAATTATCATATGTTTTGTATAAAGGCCAGTTATCTATGATATGTATAAAACCTATGTGGAATATTGTAACTCATTAGTAGTAAAGCTAAGACAGATGTGTGTGCATGTGATATACATAAAGTAATCTTCATATAGTTTAGTATGCATGATAATAGGTATGAAAATGAAAAACATGAATAGACTTGTAGCACGAATATAAGCATATGAAATCATATGGCATGATTAATGGCTAAATGATGATTAAATGAACATGTAGTATAAGCATGATTAATAGTCTTCATGATACATGTTTAATGGGGTATTTGCATAGAGGGTGCTACACTTTACACCAACTAAACTAACAGTTATTGAGATATTGCAAAAACCATCAACAATATTACAATAGCTGTGCCATGAATGTCTTTTTTTATAAATTAAATATAAATTACAAATTTTTTTATTATTATTTTAAATGAAATAATAAATTTTATATTACTTTTTTATAAATATTTATTTTTATTAATCTTGAACACACAAATATATAATAATCTTAATAATTAGTTTATTAATATTATTATTAAAAATGCAATTTTTCTAAATAAATAAATTTAGATTTTGGTATAATTGTTATAAAATTATTATCAACTAATAAAATAATTTCTAATTTTCAGTTATAAAATAAATTTCTAATTTCTAAAAAAAATTATTTTTTACTTTATTTGTGACGGATTAGCGACTAAAATTTTCCCTCCTAAATTAGAGACTAAAATTTTCGTCGCTAATTTTTCTGGAACTAATTTTATGAATAAAAAATTATAAAATTAGCGACGGAACTATTTGTTGCTAATTTCGTTGCAAAACATGGCGTGTACACTTTCCGCCAATAATTAGCGACTGTTTTTTCATTCCGTCGCTAATTTGTCGCAAAAAATAGAAAATATCCTTTTCGCGACAGAATTATAGAACAGTTGCTAATCCGTCGCAAAATTTACGACGAAAATGATGCCGTCACTAATTTTAGTCGCTAATTGACAGTTTTTTTTGTAGTGATACTTTTTGTATGTTATTTTTGGATGAAAAATGAGACATTAGTCCCCTTTTATTATAGAAAAATTTCACTCAAACTTGTATAAAACTTTTTTTGTGAGTTTTTATCTTAACGATGGAAAAAATCATTTATTATTAGAAAATGATTACAAAATAAAATGAAAGATGAAATTAGATTACAAATATGCAATTTGTCATAGCCTTCATGTTTTCATCCGTCTCTATCATATGTGTATGATAGTGGAAAATGAAGAATAAATGGTTAGTGATAAATGAAAAAAAGGTGTGTGTGTATATATATTTATGCAAAAATATAAATATATATAGTGTGCATATATATTTATTTATTATAAAATTAATGCAAAAATTATTAAAATGAAAATAAATAAATGTAGTCGTGTGTGTGTGTGTGTATATATATATATAACCATACATTTATTTAAAAAAATAAAAAATGAAATAAAAATACAAAATAAGGTGCAGGAAACTGAATAATAAAAATGATGATCACAATCATGATGATGATAACAACAGCGGTAAACAACAACAACAACAATAATAATAATAACAACAACAACAACAACAACGGCAGCAGCAACAACAACAATAACAATAACATCAACAGAAATAGCAATAACAACAATAGCAACAACATAATTAATGATTTAGCAATGATAATTACAATATTAACATAATTGAATGAGTTATACAAAATGTGCAAAGTAATGAAAGAAAGTCCTTGATGAATGAAATCAATGCAAAAAACTTAGAAGCAAATATGAATTGGGGAAGTGAGAATGTGAGTGGCTTGGGTAGTGGAAACCAAAAGGGAAAAAAGAACTACGAGCGGTAAAGGAATAGGGGGAGTAAGGCCAATGCATAAGTCACTGCCCATTACTCAGGTAGGTACCGGTTGACACTCATGTAAGCTAGGCCATGAATCAGCTCTAATGGGCGCAGGGAAGGTAGTAAAATAGAGAAAAAAATGGTGAAAAATGGACTTTTAACCAAACTCAAGCAAAAGCCACTTTTAATGCAAGTAAATCATTGTAAAACCATGATCCATGCATGAAAACACCTAAAAACATAATTAAATAAATAAATCAAAACTTAAAGTATCAAAAGCAGGGATTAAAAAATACGCAATAGCAATCAAGTTAAGGAAGATGATGAATAGTGCTATTGTATTTACCTTGTTTTAATTTTAATCCATTTAAGATCTCTAAAACTTAGTTAAATCAATTATTTGGTGATTTTTAAAAGCTATATGAGCACTAAATACAACAAATAAAGCTTAAAAATAAGAACAAAATAGTTATTTACAGCAAGCTCAAACAAAATAGAGCATAAAAAAGAAAAAAAGACAATTAATTTGTTTATAAACTAATACAAGAATAAAACACTAGATTAGGAGGATAGGAGCTCATGACTATTACCCTCAGTTTTTTTGTTTCTCAAAGAATAAGGAATTTTAAGTGTTTATGGCTTTTCCTATTTTTTGCTCCTTTTGTATTTGTGTGAAATAGTGTGTGTGTGTGTGTGAACACGTGAGAGAAAAAGAGAAGACAAAGAGACCCCCCCCACAAATTTAGTGTAAAATTGGGTTTTTATTGGAAAAAGGTTGAAGGTTTAAATTAGGCCCTAAAGTTTGGAAAAAGTGCAAATTGAGCCCTAAAGTTTAATTTGGTGCAATTTCACCCATAATATTTAAAAATTAGGATAATTTGGCCCCTAAAATGATAGCTTTATCAGTTTGACCATCCTTCATATATTGACTGCTGATGTGGCAATATAGATGATAAGTGACACTTCAGGATTTGACATGTAGAACATGATGTGGCTAAAAAGGGATATGTACCTCATATGCATATCCTATTTTAGCCATGTTATATCCTACGTGTCAAATCCTAGAGTGCCACATGTCATCTGTATCACCATGTTAGCAGTCAATAGATGGAGGATGGTTAAACTGATAGGTCTATCATTTTAGAGGCCAAATTGCCCTAATTTTGAAATATTAGGGGCGAAATTACACCAAATTAAACTTTAGGGGTTAAATTGTATTTTTGCCAAACTTCAGGGGATGATTTGCTCCTTTAGCCTAAGTAAAAACCACTATCATTATTTGGATAAGATTTGGAAAAACTCCTTGCGATTTTATCCATTTCATGTGAAGAAAAATAGTTGTTTTGATTTTATAATTTCGTCACGAATGGCACTTACCTTCAAACCAAATGGCATGACTCAATAGTTGAGAGTTAGTCACAGGCAAGTTACACCCTAATTAAGAGATCTCACAGGCAACTGACACCCTAATTTGAAATATTTTCCAATTTTTAGGCTAGAATATGCCATTTTGTTTTAATTTTTATTTTCCTATGTCTTAGCTTTCCGATGAATTAGGAATCACTCAATTTGAATTTGCAAATTAAAATTTAAGGCCAAAATATTGACGACTATTCCTAGGTAAGTTTCAGGGATAAAATTGATAAATTGATTTTGAAAAAAATATTAAGAATAATAGGTTTAGAATCAGGTCATACTCTCTTTATAAAAGTTGTTTAAAAATGAGTATAGTTTCTAGAAAATTTAATTCAATGCAAAAAGACCTATAGGGAAGGAGTTATGCAAAAATCACTATAGACTACTCTAGGATAGAGGATAGATTCAAGTCATTCAGGTTTAAGCCTAATTTTGAGCATCCTAGAGACTGAAATAGGTTTAGGTTTCTTTATGAGAGTTGCATTTATAGGTCTTAAAATTCATAAGGATTTGGATTCATCCAATTAAGAGGTATTTAGGTTGAGATAAGGCTGAAACACTCAAGACTGCTAAAAATTCCCGAACTTATTTCCTAATTTTACCTTTTGAAAAGAAATAAAAGGGCAAAGCCCAACAGAAACCATATTAAAAACATTGCAAATCCAGGGAGAGTGAAGCACTTGCATTCCTTGTCTTTTTTGATAAACATTTTCCTGATTAAGTAACCCTAATTAGAAGTTATCTCAAAACCTAGTGTCTACAGTTTTGCCCAACTTTGGGAAAGCTAGTACACTGGTGTCTATGTTAGCCAAAGTTCAGAGTAAAGAGTTAGTGACACATACTTAAGGTGGATATCAACTTGGTAATGAGGCTTTGCTAATGAGGCAATCCATGAAAGCTTGTTGATAAAAACCACACCATACAATCTTTATTTCTCCACAAGATGGTGACATGATTACTTGTTGATAGGATTTTAATGCCTCTTAAGAAAGCTTTAATTTGTTTTCTCCAACGAGACTTTAAATGTCTATCCAAAAGGTCTTTGTGCTTCAAAGAGACTTTGAATGCCTCTCAAATCTTAAAGGACATTGTGCTTCGAAGAGACTTTGAATGCCTCGCAAAGAGGACTTTGTACTTTAAATGGCTCTTAAAGAGGACTTTGTGTTTTGAAGAGACTTTAAATGCTTTTCAAAGAGGATTTTTGTTTCATAGGCAAACTCCTCCATTTGCAGTAGTGCCTGGATTTGAGTTTTTTATACTTACACATAGGCGGATGGATTTTTAAATTTTAGTTTCTTTTAGGAGGAAATTTGTTACCTTTGTAAAGGATTTTGATGCTTCTTAAAAGGACTTTGGTTACCTTTTAAAAGGATTTTGATACCTCTTAAATGGACTTTATGCTGGTGGAGAGATTTTGAAGGATTTAGAGGATTTAGTGCTCGTAAGGAGACTTTGAAAGATTTAGGGTGCGTTTACTTATAGAAAATAGTTTTCTGTTTTCTATTTTCTATTTTCTTAGAAAATTGGACTATTTATTTTTCGTAGAAAATTTAGAAAACTCGTTTATTTATCAACAAATGGAAAATTGGAGTATTTTGTGTGTGTGTGTGTGTATACACACATATATGTATAAGTATGTGTACACACACACATACATACATATATACATATATATGTATGTGTGTATGTATGTATATGTGTATATATGTATATGTATATGTATATGTATATGTATATATACACATACATAAACATGTATTTATGCATACATACATATGTACATGTATGTGTATGTATGTACATACATATATATACATATCCATATATGGATATGCATATATATGTATGTACATACATACATATACATATACATATACATATGTATGTATGTTTGCACATACAAATACATATATATGAATATGTATGTGTATGTATGTGCATATGCATTTATGTATATGCATAAATACATATTTATATGTATATGTATATGTACGTATATAGATAGATAGATATATATACATGTATGTGCGTATGTACATACATGCATGCATGTATGTATGCATGTATGAATGTATATGCATATATATGTGTATATATGCACATATATATATACATACATATAGATATGTATGTATACATATACATATGCATATGTATGTGTATGTGTGTATATACATATATATACATATCCATATGTACGTATGTATGCATGTACTACATATACATGTACATGTATATACTTATGTATGTATGCACATACAAAAACATACATATGCATGTGTATGTATATGTATGTATGTATGTATATATATATAAATATATATGTATGTGTATTAATATTATTCAGAAAATTTGGAAAACATCTTTTATTACTTTTCCAATCTCTTCTTTATTTTGGAAAATTGGAAAATTCATTTTCTGTTTTCTATTTTAGAAAACTGACGAAAATAAACATGATCTCTATTTTCTATTTTCTGTGAAAAAATTTTCTTGAAAACTGGAGCAATTTTCTGTAAGTGAACAGGCCCTTAATGCTAGCAAGGAGACTTTGAAAGATTTGGTGGTATGTGACAAGGACTTTGGGATTTTGAGTTTTTAGGTACCTTGTTAAGAGGAATTTCTTAGTTTAATTTTTTAAGTCTTAGACAATTTGGGTTAATGTCTTTAGGCCCCTTACAAGACTTTGTATTTTTTTTTGTATTCCAAATCTTAAAATTTTGGTTCCTTTTAAGATTTTGAACTTTGAATTTTCATTTAAGATTTTAGATTTTTGGTCTATTTGTGTGCTTTAAAGTAGAGAGTTTTTTAGGTGCACCTCCTTTAGAGGGCTCAATGCTCACAAAGAGGTTTTAAACGTTAGACTTAATGTCCCAAAGAGACTTTAGATGCCTTACAAAGAGGATGTTGTGCTCACAAAGAGACTTTGAATACCTCATAAAGAGGATTTTATACCTACAAAGAGACTTTGGATGCATTACAAAGAGGACTTTATGCTCATAAAGATACTTTGGCTGCCTCACAAAAAGGACTTTATACTCACAAAGAGACTTTGGATGTCGATGAAGCATTTTTTATTTTTATTTATTATTCATTAGCTTGAGCATTTGAATTTTTATTTTTGTTTGTTTTAGTTGTTTGTTGGTTTGAATGTTTCTAGTGTGTGAATTTACACTTTAGGTTTTTATTTTATAGTTTGGGTGTATTTTGAATTGTACCATTTGAGTGTATATTGAATTTTTACAATTTGGGTGTATATTGAATTTGTATAGTTTTGATTGTATGTTGAATTTTTACAATTTAGGCGTATTTTGAATTTGCACAGTTTTAATGTATTGGGTATTTACAGAATTTGTATTCTTTGTAAATTTGTATTTCTGGTGCAATGAAAGGAATTTTGTACATTTGAATTTTTATATATTTGCATTTTTGAGTTTTTGTACATTTATTATGTGGTGTGTTTGAGTGTACATTTTAGGATAGAGAATCTTACCTGATTGCTTCCAGTAAAGGTGCATGTGGTTAATCTAGCTCCTCGAAGGGTCTTCTTTTTTATGGATTTGCATGATCTCTACTCCTTGGAAATTTTGTCTTTAAGCAAGATGATCATCCTCTTGTAATTGCCCACAGCATAGCATGCGTAGTTGACCTTGCTTTTTGAGATATTTCCTTGATTTAGATTGGCATGATTTATCCTATAGGAACTTTGTCTCGATCTAGTTGATGAAGTTATCTTGCAATCAACTTTGATGCATGGAGTCTATATTTGCATTTTCCTCGTAAGAAGTTACTCGTGTGAGTATGTGCAGGAAATTATATATGTGAAGTATATGTGAAAAATTCATGTGTACACGTACAATCACACATGTGAGCCATGTCTAATATTTAAAGTAATTGTAGCTTATCAAATACTTTAAAATTGAATTTCACTCATCCCTGAATAAGTTGAATAGACCATATTCTCAAATAGTTTAATATCAACAAGAGAAATTAAATAATCATTTTCAATAAGGGAACAGGAAAATAGGCATGCCAATACCAAGACCTACCAAACCAATAAATAAGCATAATGTATACCAAGTAATTTTTGTATATGTGTGAGCTGAAGACCAAAATAGAACTTTTGTCTTTTGAAAACAAATTCTAAATGCAAAGTTATGGATAAATTTAACTCGAATGCATAAATGCATTCATGGCTTTTTGTGTGAAGATCTAGAAATACCATATACCTTTCTTGCATACCAAACCTCACTAGAAGGTCATCTCAGCTAAGTGGATGAGACCGAATAAAAAATCATGAGGTTATACATTGGTTGTAACATTAGGCTTGAGTGAATGGCTATCAAAGAAAGGCCAAGTTGCTAGAGGAAAATGACCACTGTGCTTTCTTAATTGGTAAGAGGACTATTCTCTATCCCTTGGCCCGTCATCAAAACATTCTCAAATTTGGATTTGATGATTTTCAGTTTACCATAAATTATTTATAGGGTCTAGCTTATGATCTCTTTTTTCTTTAATTTTTATTTATACTGTTATGGTGTTGCTTCTGAGGTTTTTTCCTTCTTTTTTCTTTTCTCTTTTTTAGGCTTATTTCACCAAATAACCTCTATAGGCATTGGGTTCTGAGATGGCTTTGGATCAAGCTTACCTAGTTAATATTGTGTTGCTTCAAAATAGTAAGAGAACGAAAGCATGGGGCTTTATTTTTAGGTTTTATATTTTCAAAAGAAAAAAATAAATAATTTTTTGACTGCTCTTATTTGGAATTTTTGGTGACTTAAAAAGAGGTATTTTTAAATAAAAAATTAAAATTATTAAAAAAAGGCAAAAAAGAGAAAAAATGGAAAAAAGAAAAGATTATTAAAAATAAATGTAAAATAGTAAAATAGTAGGATAATTATAAAGAGAGATTAGATAAATCAAAAATAAAAAGAGGATATTTACAAAAATAAAAAATAGATGATATAGCAGAAAATCAAAGAAGAAATAATGAATAAATAAATAAGAAAAATGGAAAAGGGAAAACAGAATTATAGAGCATATAGAAAGGAGTAAACCTTAGGAAATTAGGGCAGTAAGGGTTAGCATCTTAGGCCTGGAAAGGGATGAGAGGCTGGATTTAGAGTTGAGACTTAGAAATGAAAATTAAATAAAAAAAAGAACACAAAGGAGGAGAAAAGAGCACATATGTAGTAAACCCCCTTCCCTCCGACACATAAAACAAATCCACTTTTTTCATTGGTTTTCCTAGAAAGAAAACTAAAAAAGGGGGTAAGGAAAGAGACAATTATGATCTGGATTCTCTACACTTTGGTGATTAAAATTCAAAGGGTAATATTCAGAATCCTTAGAATTTTTAAATCTATCTTCACTTATTTTTATAGGAAATATCCTTCTCTTTTATTTCATTTCTTTGATTTTTATGTTAAATGATTGTAGAATAAATGTTGTAATTTTTCTCAACTTTGTTTCATGCATGTCATATGATTTGGTTTTTATAATTAGTTTGTTTAAATATATGTTAATTGGAGATGGTAAACTCCACTATTCGTCATCTTTCTCATCTACCATGCCTCTTTTACTTTATAATTTGATTTTTCTTTTTTCATGCTTTGACCATTAAATCATGGTTATATTGTGTGATTATGATATCTAATTGGTTTATACATGAATTTCATATTGTTTTGGGATCTTGCATGCTCATTTGTTGAATTTTTTTGTTAGGGATAAAAATCCCCTTATTTTTTTCTTGTTGTCAACAAAACCTTCATCCCAACATGACTGATGGGAAGGCTGACCAATGATGCTTATCACTTCGGTGAGCGATGGCCACCCTTACCCCTAGTTTTAGCTGCCCATCGGCCAAACTTTTCTTCTTTACCAGTCGTGATGTACCTGCATCCAATTCCTTCTCTTTCACTTGTATGGCTGCTACATAGTTACTAAATTCCCTTCATCATATATTTTGCATCTAGTCATTATTCATAATCACCGTTATGTATATTGCAAAAATACATGCATTAATTTGTCCTAGAAGGATTTTGCAAGGTGTTTTGCATTGAGATTCATGCCTTTAGTTGATTGATGACTCGTACTTATTTCTGGTCAACTCGTTTAGTCACCCTTTTTTACTGCTTACTTTATTCATTATTTTAGTTCTTTTAGTTCTTTTAATTTGTTTTATACTTCTTAATTTATTTGGTATTTCAGATGTATTCTTACTTTGGGAATGTAATAAGTATTAGAAAAGGAATTTTTCATGCACGTTTAAAATGAAATGGTTTTTGAAATGATTTCTATCAAATGAATTGGGTTTTCATTCAAAATTTGGACCAATGTCCAATTTTTATCCAAAGCCAAACAAGAAGAAATAAAAAGGGGTTTTTGTAAAATATGTATAAGGGAACCAGTATTCCTAACTCAAATGAATGCTCCGATTTATGTATGTTATTTATTTTTCTTACAGGATGATTTGCTCCGATTTATGTATGTTATTTATTTTTCTTACTCCGATTTATGACTTCATGGGTTGACTACCAACCATAAATTAGGCTTAATCCTTCTTTATGGGGAAGTAGCCAATTCATGATTAAAAGTAAGCCTCCTTTGATCTTAGACCCTAAAAGTGGGCTTCTAAAAACCTAACCAAAATCGAACAGTGACTCCAGTGTGCATCACAATGGTGACTTCATTGGGGACTAAAGAGGCCTTGCTCCTAAAAGCATATTGGTTAGTTATTTACAATTAGGTTTTATTATTAGTCCTATCTCCTTTCTAAAATGCATTTTTTGCATACATATTAGAGCTTTATAATTAAGTTAGGCATCTTTTTTTAGTCCTGATGCTATCCTAAAACATACCTTACATTCACTCAATATAGGAAAGTGTCAAGGAAACCCACCAGCCAAAGTCTAGTTCCAAATGGTATATAAAATTGTGATCCATAAGTCATTATGCTCAGATGAGCTAGACCTATTAGTAGAGACCATGCTTGGGTAAACCTAAAGTTTCACCACCCTTGACTCAAGCCTATGTAATGACTATAGTAACTTTTCCTATGTTGTATAACCATAATAATGTTTGCATGCTATATGGACCTTTGTGTATTAACCAAACTCAAACAAATTATGAGGGTGCCAGTCAAAGGCTACCATGCCCTGGTAGGCCTAAATCGATATGTGTGAGTTACTCAAAATACATAATGATCGAAACCTATATGCCTGCACTTTCAATTAGAGAGGTTATGCTACTGGTATTTCATCATGTACCATATGTATCCATTGGGTACCCTATTGATCCATGGGTTAAGCCCATCTAGGAAAGAGATTGTACAACCTCTTGTGTAAGAGTAATAAGTTTGAAGCGTATTATCTATGATTATGTGTGGTTGTGATTGATGCCTAATGAAAACATAAATTACATTCATGCATCATGTATATACCATGTTCATGCATCATTTACCATGCATCACTCCTAACGTTTTACTCTTATAGCCCTCATAGACTCATCTTGGTGGTCCAGAGGGTTCGATAGTTGTTTTGTTTGAAGATTTATATCTAGGCTATAGAGGTCAAGTTCAAATTTAAAATTGGGTTTAGAGGTTAATTTTAAGTTGGGTTCAAGTTAGTTGTCAAAAAGCAACCAAGAGATAAGATAAAAAATGGTAGATGATCAGTTGAATGGGATCACTAGGGTGAATGAGACTGGATGAGTAGCTGATGAATGAGATTTCCATTCCTAAGGAAAAGGCCAAATGTTACTTTCATGGGGACTTTGACAGTGCAAGATAATTTGGATAGAAGATTGGATAGGAGGTTTTAAGACTTTGAAGAGAGGCTTATGGCTATGATTGGTGGAATGGTGGCTTCTGTGGCACCAAACACTGGAACTTGGTCTATAGCATTTGTTCATGGAGTAGCAAAGCTAGCGTATGTTGGGGATGTTGCCGCTACTGAGGCTATTATACCTTGAGACCCACCAAGGAGAGAAAGGAGGTATAAGCCTGAATAATATTTTATAAAAGAGAAAGATGAGGAATATATGCCTTCAATAGTTAACATGATGAGTAGGGGTCTTAGTGATGAGGATCCAACTTTTAAAAAGATGGAGGAAAAGATTGAAGCCATATCTAGGTTGCTGTCAGGTTGTAGGGGTATAAACCTTAATGATAGAGACTTGGATGGGGATGAGCCATTGCCTCAGAGGTTTAAAATGCTTGATCTATTGAGGTTTGATGGTACTTCAGACCTTTTTAGCCCATGTGAAATAGTATACACTGATAATTAAGGGAACAACTCTCACCAAGAAACAAAAGTTAGAGTACTTTTGTTTGAGCTTGATAGAGCTTGTAATTGATTGGTACCATAGGTTGGATAGCCGCACTAAGGAAGACTAGGATCTATTAACTAAAGAGTTTTTAAAGTAGTATGACTGCAACACCAGAATGAAGGTCACCCTAAAAGACCTAACACTTCTCCGACAGAAGCATGATGAATCTTTTCTTAAGTATCTCACCAGATGGAGGAATATGGTGATGGAGATGAAAAGAAAGCTTAACACAGCTGATCAGTTTAGATTGTTCATCAAAAATGCAAGCCCCTATCTGAGGGATGGTTTAAAGAAAAAAGGTTTAAAGGATTGGGAGTTTTTGAAGGATATAGCTGTGGAAGCTGAGGGAGAGTACCTAATGAGAAAGGCAAGCAGTGAGAATTCCAGAAGAAATTTTAGCAATAACAAAGCAATTAGGAATAGCAATGGGTCAAACAAAACTGGTAAGATTATAAAAGTATCCACTACAGAGGCTAGTCAGAGGCATTATTCCAACTTGGGTAAGTCACTGTATTAGGTCTCAGAACATTTGAATAAGGAAGGAAAGCTTCAGCTGCTGCCTCCAAGGCCCGTAAAGAGGCAAAGGCTACCCTATCATAGGGAAGATTAGTACTATGTATACCATCATCACACTAGGCATCTAACTGTCTATTATTATAGTCTTTAGACCTAGAAAAGAGAGATAAAAAGAAGAAAGAAGGTTATAATGCTATTCTAACTCCAATGTTTATGATTGGGTCTAGTATACCTAAGTGGTATATCATGGAAGACTTGTATAGGAACATGTATATGGTCGTTACCCATTCTACCCCTAAAGTAACAAAGCTAAATGAAAAAATTGGCCACTTTTAATGATTGATTATTAGGAGACCCCTACAGAAAGTGAGGATGAAATGGCTTCGGTGCTTATTGACATTTGAAGTTTCGCTAGTGAGAATGAGGAAAAGGAGAAGAAAAGAAGGTGAAGGTGGTCATAAGGTGTGGAATAGTGGCCACGGAGGTTGAGAGGTAATCAACTCCTACTGAAGTGCCTATAGAAGAGGAAGTAAAAAAGGATTAGATAATTAAGCAGCTGAAGAAAACAAATGTATAAATTTCTATTTGGAATTTGTTGAGATAGTCTCCTTCGCACAGATAGAAGGTAGTAAAAGCCTTGAGTGAATCTACATTTGCCACTACTATCTCACCCTCTAAACTGCTGGATTTGGTTAAGAAATGGAATAGAGTGAATGTTGTATACTCTGATGTAAATTTAGCTATCGAAGGAAGAAATGAAAATCACCCTCTGTACATCAAGACCCAAGTATATGGCAAGCACACGACATGTGTGATGGTAGATGATGGTTCTTTTATCAATGTTTGTCTTTTAGTGGCAATTCTAGCTTTTAGATTGAATTAAGGTTTGTTGAGTAAGTTTTATTTGACCATCTCCACCTATGACAATTCTAAAATGCAAGCTATTGGGACCTTTAAGGCTGTAGTAAAGATAGGGCCAATTGAAATAGAAGCTGAGTTTGTGGTACTGCTTATACCATCCAATTTCTCTATATTGTTAAGAAAACCATGGTTTCACAAGTTGGGTGGGATGCCTTATACACAACATCAGGTGATCAAGATCCCTTATGATGGTTAGGTAGTCACAATTAAAGCTATTAGGGAAAACCAGGTGTCTGTACTTGAAATAGGCAAACAACCATTTAGTGGGTTTCATGTATCAGTCATCAGTGATGTAAAAGATGAGGGTAGCTTTGCTGACAATCCTTAGGTGATCAATATGTTGAAGAAGATGAACTTCTTATTGGGTGCTAGGTCAGGTAAGAATTTCCAAGGGCTTCAGATTGCAATAGCAAGTAAAGGCCAAAAGGATAAGAAAGGGTTAGGCTTTACTAATTTCAGTTAGAAGGATAAGGAGAAAAAGCAAAAAGCATTCCTCATATCTTCCAAAGCATTATGCCAACCTCAAGTATTTGCCTTTATTGTAGAGAGAATGAACCTTTGCTAATTAGAGATGAATTAGTGCCAGGGTTTGAGAAAGGGAATATCAAACCAGTTAAGGGTTTTTAAGATAAAGAGATTATGCGACACCATTCTACTTGGTATAACGAAATGCCTAAAAAGGTTATAATAGAGAAGCTATTTGTTATTTAGTTAAAATGTAAAGGAAAGATTGAGGTTAAAGATCCATCTAAGGCTAAGGCTAGAGAAACATCTAATGCAGCCAAGACTAAAATAGATACTTTTATCGATATTGTTTATGTTCCTGAACTTTTTAATAATGAAATTGATTTCTTTTTTGATTACATTAATAGATGAACAATTTTGCTCAATTGTGTGATATTTCTCTGATTTCAATATGCATAATCATGATCATGACTCATTCATATTTGACATTAACTCAACAAACACATGTTCATTTAATCTTAGAACAAAAGAAAATCCAAAAGAAATTTTACTGGCATGAGACATAAATCCTTAGGAAAGAGAAAATTTAAGAGAATATTGAAAAAATATAAAAAACATCTTTGCTTGGACCTATGATGACATACTAAGAATAGATTAGAAAATTGCTGAACATGCCATTCTAACATATACAGGGCATAAGTTGGTCATTTAGAAGCTTAGGAGGCTTAGACCAAAATGGGCTGAAAAGGTTAAAAAAAGTTAGGAAATAGATAGAAGCTAAGTTCCTACTTGAAGTCAATACGCTACGTGGCTAGCAATATGCTCCGTGACAATTCTAGAAGGCAAGCAGTTGGGACCTTTAAGGCTGTAGTGAAGATAGGGCCCTTTGAAATAGAAGCTGAGTTTGTGGTACTACTTATACCATCCAATTTCTCTATATTGTTAAGAAGACCATGGTTTCACAAGTTGGGTGGGATGCCTTATACACAGCATCAGATGATTATAATCCCCTATGATGGTTAGGCAATCACTATTAAAGCTATTAGGGAAAACCATGTAATAAGCAAACAATCGTTTAGTGGGTTTCATGTATCAGTCATCAGTGATGTAAAAAATGAGGGTAGCTTTGCTGACAATCCTCAGGTGATCAATATGTTGAAGAAGATGAACTTCCTACTAGGTTCTAAGTTAAGTAAGAATTTCCAAGGGCTTCAAACTACAATTGTAGCTAAAGGACAAAAGGATAAAAAGGGGTTAGGCATTACTGGTTTCAGTTAGAAGGGTAAGGAAAAAAAGCGAAAAGTATTCCTCATATCGTCCAAAGCATTATGCCAACCTCAAGTATTTGCCTTTATTGTAGAGAGAATTAACCTTAGCTAATTAGAGATGAATTAGTGCCAGGGTTTGAGCTATTCATTGATGTCTTTAACTAGGAGCAAGGGTTTATCAAACCAGTTGAAGGTTTTTGAGATGAAGAGATTCTGTGACACCATTTTGCTTAGTATAAGGAAATGCCTAAAAAGGTTATAATAGAGAAGCTATTTGTTATTTAGTTAAAAGGTAAAGGGAAGATTGAGGTTAAAGATCCATATGAGGCTAAGGCTAGAGAAAGATCTAATGCAGCCAAGACTAAAAAAGATACTTTTATTGATATTTTTTATGTTCCTGAACTTTTTAATGATGACATTGATTTCTTTTTTGATTACATTAATAGATGAACAATTTTGCTCAATTGTGTGATATTTCTATGATTTCAATATGCATAATCATGATCATGACTCATTCATATTTGACATTAACTCAACAAACACATGTTCATTTAATCTTAGAATAAAAGAAAATCCAAAAGATATTTTAGTGGCATTAGACATAAATCTTTAGAAAAGAGAAAATTTAAGAGAATATTGAAAAAATATAAAAAAAAAATCTTTGCTTGGACCTATGAGGACATACTGAGAATAGATTAGAAAATTGCTGAACATGCCATTCTAACATATACAAGGCATAAGTTGGTCATTCAGAAGCTTAGGAGGCTTAGACCAAAGTGGGCTAAAAAAGGTTAAAAAAAATTTAGGAAATAGATAGAAGCTAAGTTCCTACTGGAAGTCAATACCCTACGTGGATAGCAAACATAGTTCCAGAAGTTAAGAAGGATGGAAGAGTTAGAGTTTTTGTGGATTATAGAGATTGAATAAATCATATCCTAATGATGATTTCCCTCTACTTCACATGGATGTCCTAGTTGATAGTACAGCTGCCAGTGCCATGTATAATTTTATGGATGGACATGTAGCGTATAACCAAATTCTGAATGAGATAGTAGAGCAAATTATGATAGCTTTTATAATAGAGTAGGGCACATATGTCTATCGGTTATGCCTTTTGGACTTAAAAATGTAGGTGTTACCTATCAAAGGATGGCGATTAGGATACTTAATGACTTGATTCATAAGGAAGTGGAGGTATATATGGATGATATGATGACCAAGTTAGTCACCCATAAAGGTTATTTTGAGGCATTATAACAGTTCTTCTAGAGGATCAACAACTACAATCTTTGCCTTAACCTAAAGAAGTGCATCTTTAGGGTTACTTTAGGTAAGCTTTTAAGGCATGTAGTGAGCCAAAAAGGTATAGAGGTAGATTCTAGAAAGCAGGAGCTATCAGAGAGATGCATGTACCCCTAAAAGGAAAAGGAAGTTAGAGGTTTCTTAAGGAGAATTCTACATATTAGTAGGTTCTTAGCCAATTTGACTTCGATCTACAAGCTAATATTTGAACTACTCAAGAAGGACTAGCTAATGGTTTAGAGTAAGAATTACTAGAAAGCATTTGATACCATTAGGGAGTACCTATTCCATCCACCAATGTTGAGGCTACATCAGGTAGGTAAGCCTCTAATTTGGTATCTGCCTATAGAGGATAGTTCAGTGGGAGTAATGATGGCTTAAAAAGATAACTTTGGGATAGAGTACACAATGTACTACCTTAGCAAGAAGTTTCTTCCTTATGAAGCAAAGTATATAGAAGTTGAGAATATTTGTCTAATGATCATATGGGCACCAAAGAAACTGAAACACTACTTTCACTCTTATAGGATATAGGTAGTGGCTAAAGAGAACCCTTTTAGGTACCTATAAGAAACACCTTCATTCTTAGGAAAGATGGGAAGATGGTTAATTCTCCTGCAAGAGTTCGATGTAGAATACATCACTAGGAAAACCATTAAAGGGAGAGCAATAGCCGAGTTCTTAGCTAATCAACCTTTAAAAGGAGAAGAGGTAATTTATGAATTCCCTCATGAGTAGATCATGGCTAAAATGATGCAAAGGTGGTAGATGTACTTTGATAGGGCTCTAAAAAATAAAGGAGTAGGAGTGGGAGTGATACTGGTAACCTCAGAAGGAGAGAAGATGCCACTAGCCAAAAAACTGAGATATAAAGCCATGAACAACAAAGCTGAATACGAAGCTCAAATTTTTACGTTGAAAGCCTTGTTAGCTATATGGGTAAAATTTGCAGAAGTGTTTGGGGACTTATCTTTGGTAATTTATCAAGTGAGGCATGAATGGTTGATCAAAGAAGAACTATTATTACCTTATCTCAGATGCCTAAAAACTTTGAGTAGTTAGTTCGAAGTCTATGCCTTTAGATATGTACCTAAAGAGGAAAATCAACTGCCTGATGCTTCGGCCACCCTGCTATTGATCTTTGAAAATCTAAAAGGGGTAAGTATAAAGCCTATACTAATTTTGAGCTTCGATAAGTAGTGCTTTACATTTGAATATATTTTGGATATCATGGTGGATAAAGGGAAGTCTTGGTATTATGACATTCGAAACTATTTGGAGAAGTAAGTATTTTCTGAGAAATCTACTGGAAAGGACTAGAGGATGATTCATAAGTTGTTGACCCAATTCATTACTATAGGAGGAGTGCTCTATAAAAGATAGCCTAATGGAATCCAAATAAGGTGTCTGGATGAAAAGAAAGCAAGAAAAAATATGAAAGAAGTGCATGCAGTAGTGTGTAGATGCCATATGAATGGTTAAGCCTTAGCAAAGAAGATTATAAATCAAGGATTCTTTTAGCTCACAGTGGACAATGATTGTTCCATGTATGTTAGAGATTGCCAATTATGCCAGCAGTATACGCACTTAAGGCATTTACCTATTTCAAAATTATGCAGTCTTACATCACTATGGCCATTTGCCACTTGGGGCATAGAAATTATGGGCATCATCCACCCACTTGCTTCGAACTGATACAGATTCATCATAGTGGCCATTGGCTACTTCACCAAGTAGTTAGAAATCGAATCTTTTAAGAAGGTAGATGCAAGGAATATGGCTAAGTTCATTAAGAAGAACTTGATATATAGATACGATTTACCTCATCATGCAATGTCTGATAATGGATTATAGTTCTTCGATGAAACTTGATAGATGCTCATAAAATATAAGGTTCAGTATCATAAGTCTTCTCCTTATAGATCTCAGGTGAAGGGAGCAATCGAAATAGCTAATAAGAATGTGAAAAGAATATTGGCCAAGATGGTTAAAAACTTATAAAGATTGGGTTGATAAGCTACCTTTAGCATTATAGGCTACTCCATTTTCCTTGGTCTATGAAATAAAAGCATTATTAATGGTAGAAATTGAGCATCACTCCTTGAAAGTAGTTTTAGAAGCTATGATACTAGAGATAAAATGGGCTAGACAGAGGTTACGGCAACTCAACCTACTTGATAGGGATATAATGAAGTCATATTATCATAATGAGGTCTATCAAAAGAGGCTAGCTTATTCGTTTAGAAAGAAGGTTATAAAGCATCCTTTGAAAGAGGGAGATCTGGTGTTCAAATAGATGAGGCTAGGGATTCCAAATACTCGAGGCAAGTTTAGGCCCATATGGGAAGGACTTTTGGTGCTCAAACATTATTGTCTAAGGGAGTTACCATTCTATCAGACATCGATGGCAATGAATTCAAAGAACCAAAGAATATAAATAGATTGAAAAGATTTAATGGCTATGACTAAAAATAGAAAAGAAGAGAATATATGGCTTATAGTTCAAAAATTAAAAAAAAATTGTAGCTTTGCTAAAATTGGGTACCTCATCGGGTGAAAATTGAAAAATATCACTTTGGGCACAAATTAGAAACTGAGAGAAAATAATCAATCAAGAAAATTTGAGAGAGCTTATTGATGATAGGAGTTAATGATGCTTTCGAAGTTTCATTTGAGATTAAATAACATTTTTTATTGGGATAATATCAAATGATGATCATGACTAAAATCAAAAAAGGAAACATCATGCATGTATTCATAGTATCATCAATATCTTTGAAAAGTAACATATTCTTTTCACATGTTCAAGTTTTAAAAAGTTTAAATAAAAGCAAAAATATAATATGTAATAGTATCTGATCTAGTTTATCTGTATCACATCTCTCTCTATTCAAGTGTCTCAAATGAGAAAGTTTGTTGTTGACGATCAGACTGGTGACCTACTGCTTGTATAAGTTAGAGGTGTTAAAGTTGCAAGCACCAATCTCATAGAGAGTTGAGTCCAAATCCTTCAATGATACTCTATCAAGAAATAAGTTGTTAGAATGCCACCTCAAAAGCCCAATGAACTCCTGAAAATGTCCTATCGACCCCAAACTGATGAGCATAATTGGCAGTGACATAAAAGGTGGCCCAATGCAGTCCGTATAGAGGAACACATTCAGAAGCTCTATCTCAAACCTAGCATCAATTATCATAGCATATTCCCTTGGTAGAGGGCATAAGTCCTAATGTGTGAACCTGAATACATGAAGCCTCGAGTTTTAGTACCAAACAATAGTGAATAGTAGGTTCATATCTAAAGAAACTCTCCACATAAATTTTAAGCTAGAGCATGGAACCAATAGAGGATCCTTTTAGGTTTTTGGGTCATCTAATAGCCAATGTAATTTTACAAGTCTAAAAGCTATGATAATGGTAATTTCTAAGTAGTCTAAGTGTAAAGGTAGTAAAGAAGAAAGTAAATGACTAAAAAGGGAAATTACAATAAAAGAAAACAAATAAGAAAAGGAAGAAAGGAAAATACCTTGTAGAAGGTTCCTTGGGAAAAGGAGCAATCAAAAGCACAAAGACTAAGAAAGATGGACACTATTTATAGAAAATGATGATAGATGCCCATTGCTCAAAAGGAATGAGCCACGGGCAGCCCGTCTATCACCTTTAAAGGACTATAATGCATTTTTTGCATGTCCTACACATTGCACGTACATATTGTAATATTTTCTCTTGTTTTCATTTTTGTAAAGAATCCATAAGTTTTATCGTCCAGATAGATTATCGTGAAAATTTTGGACTTAAAAAATCGAGCAACTTAAGAGGCATGATGAATTTTAGAGGGTATTTCAGACTTTTGGATACATATAAGAAAAAATAATTAACATATGTAAGTAGTGTAAATAATGTAATGAAAATGTAAATAATGTCCTCAATAAATTTTAAAAGAAAAGAGGTTAAAAATGAAGATAAGGGTATAAAAATAGAGGAAAAAGAAGTTAAAATGAAAAAAAATAAAGGCAAAATTGAGGAAAAGGTGTAAAATGGTAAACTGGTAGTGAAGGATGGAACGTCTCATAGTCCTGTCTTTTGCTAATTCGATCCCTTACTCGAAAATTTGTATAAATTCTTCTCTTCTTCATTTTTCTAGCAATCTTTATTTTTTTATTTGAAGCTTCTTTCTCTAATTTTTCTTTCTTTTCTTCTTTTTTTTTTCATCTGTTCGTCGAGCCATCTTTGCTTAAAGCCTTCTAGGAGTGGGATGCACTTTAGGGTGTGATCCATTTCTATTGTATTTCATTCTTTGCTTATTTTATCTTTCACAAGATGCCTTATAGAATCGTATGCATGAACCCACCTCAACCGACACCCGCTTACATGAGATTTGCATAGGCTACTAGGTATTGAGCTTACTACGATTTCAATTTAGGTGTAATCGATTTATATCTAGGCAGGTCCTGTAAGACTTCAAGCTATTAGAGGAGGTTGATCAACCCCTAGCAAAAGTAGGCTAGATAGAGTTTTCTGCTCTAGCTTATAGGACCTACCCAGACATTAGTAGAGAGGTCTTGTCTATTCTACAATATGGGGGTTACTCAAGATCAAACATAGCGGAGGGAGTAGTCTAATTTTGGGCACTAGGCATACATTATAGTATCGCACACTGTAGATTCACATAGGCCATGGGACTCCCAATTGGATTAGATGTTGTCAAACCACCCAAGATGATGGATCAAGATAGGTGGAAAGTGGTGATGTGATAGGGGCAGTATATCAGTCAGACACTATAAAGAGCACTATGCTAGCCACCTAGGTTTATAGGTATACTCAAAATGTCTTATTTGCCTCATACTTGGGATGTACGGGGATTTCAGGGTTGATTAACCTAGTTAATATCACCAATCTCTAGGGCATGCAGAAGGGTAGGCATCTAGACATCACCTATGAGATCATCGCTTCGCTAGTTAGGGTATTCGCACAGTTGACTACACAAATCTGTGTGGGAGGCATCATCACTCTCCTGCTGGTATCATTGGGAGTAGGTGAAAGTAGATTTGGTGATCCCATTCTAGCTGGGAAACATATTGATTTATAAACGACACTAACCATAAAGATAGTGGAGACTATCGAGGATGAGAGGGGAAGTACAGGCTGCTCACTATCCCTGAAACCAAACAAAAGTGAGATCTTGACCCTATAGTACCAGGTATACCTACAAAGGGAGATGGGTAGGATTAACCACTGCAGGAGGTGTCAATAGCTCCACAGGCACCCCCGGTACAATCACCATAGACAAATGACTAAGTAGAATAGCTACATGAGCTACAGGAGCCACATGAGGTAAGGAGAGATTTAGACTACGAGTTTGATATATCGATAGATCTACAAGACATTTTGGATTGAACACCATGGTCGTTAGTGTATCTCAGATCACCCATTAGGCACCAACAATCTCTAGTCAAGAGGATGGCAAGGTTCTCACCCTATGGGCATCCCGAATCCTCTACATTTATAGCTCCTCTACCATCTATTTTGCCATCACCAGCACATCCAAAAGCATCTCCATTTGCAACACCTGCATATCCATCTCTAGCTTAACCATCTAATGACATCTCTATGAGGTTATTAGCGCTAGAGGAGGCTATTAGATGCTATAATTAGACATTACAAATGATACTCAACATGGTAAAGTCTCTTCAGACATTACAAGTAACTATACAAATCTTACAGATGGAGGTACATAGTCTCAGAGCTAATATGGTAGATGTAGGTTAGAGATTTAATGACTCTTTATAGGTAACAGATGACTCTCTCACTCAAATCAGGGAGCACAACACTCATATTGATTGAGATATCCCCATAGGTAGTCAGGCCATAGTAAAGATAGATAAGGAGTTAAGGAGATATATCGAGAATTTAAAGGGTGACCTGATGCAATATCGTAAGCAAAATTTTACGGCTACCATAAAGGTTGGCTAGGGATCAGAGCGGCTGGCAGAGGTGATAGCATAATTTCTATAGCTTTTGTTAGCAATATTGCTTGGGTCCCACTTTAGATTTGGTCTAGATGATGATCAGCTACCTCCAGCACCATAGAAAGGTGCACCAGCCATGCCTCCTAGGTCGCTAGCTCCTATGCCTCCATTAAAGCTAGCCTATCATAAAGCATCAGGATCAGGGCCTTCACAATAGATCCATTATTTTTGTATTCAAGGAGTTTTAAACTTTGGTTGAATATTTTTGAATGATATAAAAATAGAAATTGAACTTAATATATGTGTTTATCTCATATTGTATTTTTTTATTAATACTTATCATGCTTGTAAATAAAAGAAAGAATGCCATGAGATTAATAAGAAACAAGTACCTAAAAATCCCATCAAGGGACATATATCCACAACCAAAGAATGGACTAAAACACCCATTTTACTTGTAAGAAGTTGCCTAAAGAGGTTGAAATAAAAGATATACATAATGAAGAGAAATGTGGATATTTTCGAATTTTAAAGGGGTTTTACACTCACTTTTGCTTAAAGGTGTACATTCACTATACACTATACATATCTTTGCTTTCAAATGGGGCAACGCCATCTTATGGGCCTTTTACCATAGGTCACCATGCAAAGAATGGATTAAGACAAGGTCAAAATGGAATATTGCTGAAGCCAGAGCTATATAATGGTCAAAATTCCATTGTAGTAGTCTATGTTCATGGTTAGAATGCCATTGTAGCAGTCATTGTTCATTTAAACGGTGGTCCATATTCTCTAAAAAGCATGGGAATGCTTTAGTTTGAACACATCAAAAGTCCCAAAACTGATGTTGATAATAAAGAACTATTGGATATGAGGTTAAAGCTTAATGATAGTACGAATCTAAGGAAGAGATAGGGCAAGACCAGGAGTGTTGATAGGCTTGATAATGATGGTTTTCCATACATTGATATTAATTTGCATAGTCCTTGATAATTATGGTTTTCTTTACATTGGTGCCAGTTTACAGAGTGGTGACATAGTCATTGAGAAGTGTACCAAATATTTCTAACATCTTGGTAATGTGAGACCCCATACATGACCCTAATTAAATTTCATGTTTTGAGAGGAGTTTTTATTTGATTAAGATTAATTATTTAATGAGGAATTCGTATAAATAAGTGGTTAAGGGATAAATTATGTTATATTTATTTTAATGGCATGGAAAATAAATTGATTAGTGTGATGTAATTTGAATTGAGGGTTTAATTGGAGTATAAATATTGATTTGGGGTAAATTGGTAATTATGACATTTTAATGGGGTCAATTGAGAATTAAAGAATAGTGGAGAGGTTAATGTAAATAAGAGGTTAATTGGTGGGGTTGAATTATGAATAGACTAGCTTATGGGAATGAATTGTGACATGCAAGATTTGGTGGGAAGTCTTGGCATCATGCAATAAAATGAAAGGATCATTTAGGGAATTTGCCTTATTATTATATAAGTTGAAATGTAGTGGATGGAAAGAGAAAAGTGAGAAGGGAGTGTGGTGTGGTCAACAATGGTGAGAGGAAAAACCAGAGATTCAATTCCTTTCAATTTTCATACAAAGTCTTTGAGTCTTCAAGAAATTTAAGTGACAAATCTTGATGGTTAATTAAGGCAATTAAGTGCATAACTCTAAGGTAAGTGGTCTCTATTGAATTTCATCATCTTCTTCTTCTTATTCCTCTCATCTTGGTTAAGGTAAATGATGGATAAATGCTGGAAATTTTAATTGATGATGATAATGATGTTTGTGAAGGAGAAGAGGAAGGTAGAAGGAATAAAGGGAAGGATATTGCAAGGGATTGAAAGCTAGGGTGATAAAGGGTTCGGCCAAGGTATGGGATGGTACTCTCCATGCATGCAAGTGATTGTTAACTAAATCAACAAGGTGTTCATGTGTGATAGATGAAACAATGGAAATGAGATATGAATTTAGACTTTGTATCAATAGGTATTGCATGAAGATTTGCTTAAACTATTGACTGTAATTTAGATATAAAAATGAGTTCGTGACCTTAATTTAAAGCTATATGAATTTTGATAGTTTCATATGAGATATAGGTATAAAAGTGTAGTTGAAAAATAGTACTAATTTGGCCTTTAAATTATCCCTACATTGATTGAATATTAGATACATCTTTGAATCCGATTTTGAACAGCTTGGGGTAAAATCTTCATAATTGATTTTAAATTGATCCGAATGACAAGGGGTTAATTCATAATTAAAATATACTTCAAAACCTACAATTTATATGAAGAAAACGAAGTCAAATAATGCCTACAACATTGCCTAATTTTCACTTGAAAATCGGAAATTCTGTGTAGCCTACTATGATGAACAGTCTTTAGTAATTTCAACATATCTCGAGTTCTAGAAATGATATTGAACATATTTTTGATGTTATAGAAACTAGAAATGTATATCTACAACTTTGTAGAAGACAACTTTTTCTAAAAAGGCCTTGTAGTGTGTCAAAAACGATGTACAAAATAAAATTATTAAGCAGTTTGCAGGATTTTGGGGACAGGGTCAAAAACTCGTATGGCCAAGCATACTGTTGCGAGCGCGAAAGCATGATTTTGGCCCATAACTATGTTTTTTATTCACTTTTATCAGTATATTAGACTACCCTCATGTGTTGCACATATGACTGAACAAAATAGACCTTGAATGCAAGTATACGAGAGTCATATACTCGTGTGTATATAAATTTGTATCACTTACATTGGAAATTGCCTATGAATGTATACCTATGCTATGAAATAGGAAACATGTTGATATTTGTATAGTACATGATTTGATTAATGATAAATGTATGCACATTGATCAACATGCTTATAAGAATAAGCCTACTATAAGCGAATGTATCTACAGGTATGTACATTTATGATTATGTATATGAATGTATGAGCAATTGAATAGGTATGATGCATTACTTGATTAAAATATCATGATTATGCTAATATGAGATATCTAATGATGGTATATAAAAAGTAATTGTATCATAAAATGAACTTACATATGCAGTTATGTCATAGTAACAATGTAGCTATCATATGATTATACATGTGCAAAATGAACACTATAAGTGCAAGTATGATATATGAAGGAAAGATTAAATAGAATTTGCCTGCAGTTATAGTTCAATTGTGGATAGATAGGCGCCTATAGGGATATTGCAGCTGCCACAGTCGACCTTTTTAGGTCCACAGTATAATTGATCCTGTTGGATCTTGCACAGCCATTATGGTTGTTACTTGCCCTCGTGTGGGTCTTTGACTGGTCCATTGTACAGTTGGCCCTGATGGGCCCATCGTTTTGATATCTTTGGATATCCATAGTTTTGATACCCTTGGTATCCACCGATCCCGTTATCCACTCTTAGAACTTAAGCAGGCTAAAGTAAAGCAATAATGTATCACAGTGAATCACAGTATGAACTATGCATCTGATATATGATTTATCATGTTTAACAGTGGTTTCTTAAACATGTATTGGTATCTATTTATATTATATACATATCTCATATTGAATTGTATGAACTCAAGTATGCTGAATAAATTGTGAAGGGTTATCTTGTTATGCAAGTATTATTATTATTCAATTATTTTGAATATCCTATATTTTTTTTGATGACCACTGTGAGTGGTTGTCTTTCATGTTTAGAATCCCCACTAAGCTGTATAGCTTAGCACGGGTTATTTTGATCCATGTAGGTTTTGGTAGTCAAGGCTTTTGCACAGGAACTATTTCTGCATCAGGACAGGCCAACACTAGTCTATAGAAGTGGATGTAGGAAACTTTTGATAAATCTTGTTTAGTTCCTTACATGTTTAATATGTATAAGGGTTGTAATATATGTATATGTAAGTTATATGGAAATGAAGTTTGTAATACGCTCATAGTGAGAATGCTGGTTTATGCATGCATCTAGAAGTTATAATACTTCATATAAATGTGCTGAAATGCTGAATGATACACATGAAAGAAAAATAGCTAAAGTATGATGATATAGTATAATTATTAAGATATTGGGATTGCATATGAAGTCAATATGCTTATTCAAATTTAAATGTACAGGAAAGATGTGAAAGTCCTTATTAGTATATTAGTTATATGATTATTTGGATAAAATGACGTAGATTGCATTATATATAGTAAAGTTGTGGTTTAGGGTGTTTCAGGTAACTCTTCATAGATGTATATTTTTTAGAACTCAAATGGAATATTATCTCAAAGAGGTAACCACACCTAGCATCTCAGTGACTCTTCACATATACATATTTACCAAAAATTTCTCATAAGAAATATTATCTCAAGGGGGTAAGCACACTCAACACCTCAGTGACTCTTTATAGATGCATTTTTACCAGAAATTCCTCAAAGGGGGTAACCTCACCCAGCATCTCAATAACTCTTCATAGATTCATATTTGCCAAAAATTCTATAGATGAAATATTTTCTCAAGGGGGTAACTGCACCCAACATGTTAATGTCTCATCACAAATGAATATTTGCCAAAAATTTTCCTAGTGGAGTGTTTCTTCAAGAGGGGATAATATGCCTACCAAAAGAATCAACCAACATAAAAGTCAATCTATAGTTGACACCAGTTAAATATTACTCAAATGTTATTTGATTTTGTAGGCCAAAAAAAGGTATTAATTAGATCCAGTCAAGTCATCTTCATTTTGTATACCCTAGGCATTAATCGAACACATCCAAACAATCTGATTTTGCATACCCTAAGCGCTAATTAGATTTTATAAACTCAATCTAATTCTATATGCCCTAGGAACTAATCAAATCTAATCAATTCATCTCAATCTTGCACACCCCAAGCACTAATCAAGATGTATTCAAATAACCTGATTCTGCATACCTTAGGTGCTAATTAGATTTAATCAATTTGTCCTATTTTTACATGCCCTAGGTGCTAATTGGATAGTCAATATATGGTTAACACATCAAAAAACTAATGTTAACTACCTAAACTAGGGTTAACACATCAATAAACTGATGTTAACTACCCAAATCAAGGTTAACGTAGCGACAAGCTGATGATAACTACCTAGCCAAAAGACTCACTACCTTAGAAGGTACGTGTTTTAATCAATCAAGAGATTTGCTACCTTAGGTACACACCTTTTTTACTTTTACTTTTACTTTTATATTTACTTTGAATTTTGGCTCACTTTAGGACTAGTGCACTAGATCCCCAAAATTAGGGGTAGTTGTAGACACCGTGACCCAAGATAGCCTAAATCAAAGTTACTTAATGATGAAAAAATAGTATATTACTGATAATAAGATCAAATCTTAAAGTTCCTATTATGAATTTCTCACACTTTTTCAAAGATTATTTTATGATTTTTCTAGTGTCTTTAAGTGTTTTAACAAAAGATGTATAAAAACCTTGATTGAAGCCTTCAAAGGTTACAGACAACTGTCTATCACTTGAGGGACGGTCATCCCAGCTTTATTTCTCCTGCACAAGCTAAATTAGGAGTATTTTAGGAATTCTAGGATTTTAAGCTGAGGGATGGTCACTCTCACTTAAGGACGTCCATCCATGGCCTATTTTTTAAAATTCCTACATTGTTGAGAATTCAAAAAGGGAATAAATATTTAAAAGGAAAAAAATCCAGATTCTCAAGGGATAATACCTTCAAATTAGGGAGTTAGAGTTGGAATCCAAATCAAACTCTAACCTAAGTTTAAAAAGATAATTTTTAGGATTTTTAAAAAAAGGAGGGAACTATTTTATTTCACATAGAAAAATCTTTACAAAAGAAAAAAAATCAATTTCTTTCTCTCTTTAAGGTTCTTCATTCTCTAATAATTCTTTTTAATATAAACACATAAATACACATGAATTTGATTGATTTATCTAAAAATAAGGAACAAAAATCAAAGTGGAGATCGGGACTACAAAGATTTTATAATCAAAATATCTCCGAAGGGTAATATTCTAGGTTCTCTTTCAATACTTAATTTTTTCTCTTTAAAGGATTTTCATACATGAATCATGTGAAATGTATTGCAATAATTGTGTTTAAATGTTAAATTTTATTTATTTACATGTTTAAATGTGACATAAGATGAATTTGAATTGAAATGGCATGTTAATTGTGTTTAGGATAAGAGTCCTCCATTGTTGTAGTTTTAAGCTTTTATCTTACTTTCGGTAATTTTATGTTTTAATGTGTTTTTGTTGAATTTCATGCATGATTTGATGTTGTAACAATTTTTTATTATTTGGGATCTAATAGTCACATGTATAGGGCAAAAATATGTTTATATGTATTTTTTACATGAAAAGCTTGCATTTTGTTTTGTCTAATGGTGACAAATGAGAAAAAGATCGGACAGATGCTCATCCATCAAAGTGATAAAGGGATGTTATGGGCATTCCTCTCATCCCTTCCCTCGCCCTAGCTGTTGGCATCCCTCACATATTAAAAGCATCAATAGTTGATCCCTACGTATATTTTATCATATATTTTATGTATTTTTCATTATTTATGTCATTTATTTGATTTTTATGGTTTTGTATGTTCCAGTTCTGTAGGTAATTGTACTATGTATTGTATAAACAAATTTATGATTTCTTTTTCTGTATTTGTGTTTAATTGTATTATTATGGTACTAATTTGTTTGTCTTTTGTGTGGTTTATGTTGAGTATGTGAAATCTTAGGAGTAGTTTTGCAAGGCATCTTGCATTGTGATTGGTGCCCCCAATCAATTGATGGCTCCTACTAATTTCTTATCACCTCATTTAGTCACATTTTTTTACTGCTTACTGTATTGATTATTTTACTTCTTTTAATTATTTCAATTAGTTTTATGCTATTAAATTTATTTGGTATTCTAGATGTATTCGTACTTTGGGAATGTAATAGGTAGTAAAAAAGGATTTTTCATGCACGTTTAAAAGGAAACAACATTTAAAACGATTTCCATCAAATAAATTGGGTTTTCCTTCAAAACTTGAAATAATGTCCAATTATTCATCTAAAGCCAAACAAGAGGAAATAAAATGAGGTTTTGCAAAATATTCATAAAGGAACCAATGTTGCCAACTCAAATGATTGCCCAAATTTATGTATGTTATTTAATTTGCTGAATGATTTTCTCATGTGGTAATTTAAATAAGATTTTATTCATTCAAGTATCTATTTACTATTTTCTTTGTTATCATTGGAATGCTTATTTAATTTTATTGCTTGCATCATGTGAGAGAAAAAAGTGGATTAATTTTAAAACTTACTTGTAAAATAACACCTAAGATGCCCAATAAGAGTGATATCCCGAACACCATTCTCTATTTGGGCATCAAAAAGTCGAGATTCATTTTCCAACATTCTATTAGGTGGCAAGTCTATGATATATACTTTTTAGGCCCATTAGTAGATGCCTTCATGGGTTGACCACCAACTATAAATTGGGCTTGATCCCTCGTTATAGCAAAGTGGCCAATTCATGATTAAAAATGAGCCTCCTTCGATCTTAGACCCTAAAAGCGGACCTTTAAGAACCTAACCAAAAACGAGTGATGACTTTAGCTTGTATCACAATTATTATTATTATTATTATTATTATTATTATTATTATTATTATTATTATTATTATTATTATTATTGAATCCCACTATTTTCCTTGTTCTTTATTTTGTAATTGCACGGCTTAATAATATTGGACCCACTTTTGCATGTTATCTCATTTCTTTAAACATTAATGTATTTTGCTCACTTTTATTTATTTTATATATTTTTGATACCATGTAATATAACATAGCTATTTAGGCTAGTTATGTCACATTTGATTAAGTTTTATGCATATGTTTGTTTAGTTGTGTTATGTTATAGTTCACTTTTGGTTTCTTTTGTATTTGTAGGCTCTTTTTGTTCAAATGTGTGTTTTGGAGTGTAATTGGACGTTTTAACGTGAAGAATTGAAGTTTAAAGAGCACAAGAGAACTTTTGAGCTTGTGCTGACTCATTCCTCTTATGCCAACTCGTTATAGAGACACACAATGCCAACTCAACCTGGCTCGACACAGTGGTACCAAGTCATCACTATGGCCAACCAACATAACTTTTCATGGCATCTTTTCACCTTTATATCCTTTGGAAAGAGGCACCATTTGGGACTCCGGACTCTTATAGGCCTATATATATATGTAACTGACTCTATTTAGGCCATGGAAAAAATACCAAGAAACTAACAATACAAATCAAAAGGATTATGAAGAAAAAGCATAGTTCAAGGAAGAAGAAAGATACCAAAAGGTCCTTTGAACATTAAGTACTTTTTTGTAGAACATTAAGCATTTCATTAACCAATTTCTACTCTATTCTCTTTAATCATTTTGTTTGATGTTTAAGATACTATCTTGTTATTTTTTGCTTTGAACACAATGTATTTAGGCTAAGCTTTGTTAATTAGGATTGCAAAGATGAATTAATTTTATAGCTACATCTTTATTAATGTATGAATGATTTAAATTTAATTAAGTGATTAAATATGTTATATATGTTTAATCACCATAAATACCTTGTTAATCAAATTGTTCATAATGAGAATTGGGGCACTTTGGTGAAAAAATAATTGAATTTACTTAAGTTTAAGAATTACTTGGTGATAAGGATTTCACTTTGAGGGGTTAAAGAATTGGTAAAGATTTTTTTGGTTTTTATTTATATCCACAATGACATGAAAGTGCTTGTGGACACTAAATGGGAATACCATAATTGGCAATGAGAGTTACTCTTAGGGATAGTAGGTTATATTCTCCAATCATGGCATGTATTTGTGTTAAGTTAATAAACATAATACTTGATTAATTCTCCTTTGTAATTGTATTAACATCATTTGAATTGCATATGTTTAATTATAATAACTTTAGTTTTTTTTTAATTTTGAGTAATCTTAGGAAAAATAATACAGTCAAATTTATTTCATCATAATTGCCTGTCCATCTTAGTACCTATTTGATTAATACAAAACCACTTTGAAATTCCCCAATGTTTGACACCCTGCTTACTTTATACTTAGTCTTAAAAGACTATGGTAATAAAATTTACATCATAACAAATTTTGTCGCCATTGCCGGGGAATTTTGTAATGAATTTTTTTATTAACATAGGGTAGAGAAGGTTGTTTTAGGGTTTACTTTTGTATGTGTTTTTATAGTTCTATAATTTTTATAGTATAATTAATTATTTTATTTGATTTCTTTATTTATAAGATGTAGTAATAGTGCTTGTAATATTCTCTATTTTGATCCTTAAATTGGAAGAAATTTTCATCCTTTACATAGGGAACAAAGACAACCAGAAGCAATGGGAAAAAATTCGAATGTCATGGCTGATCAAGAGTGAAGGACATTGGGTGATTTTACTATGCTTGACATAACAAGTAGTTTCGAAGGGATTATTGTTGTGGTGTAAATTTTATTACCCTAATATTTTAGACTAAGCATAGAGTGAGTAGTGTGTCAAACATTAGGGAATTTTGGAGTGATTTTGTATTAATTGAATAGGTACTAAAATGGATAGGAAAATATAATATGATGGAATTGGCTGTATTAATTTCCTAAGATTATTCAAATTATAGAAATCTAAAATTAATTATAAATGAACAAATACAATTCAATGGTGTTATTAGAATTACAAGAGTGAATTGATTAATTAATATGTTTATCAACTTAACATGAATGCATGCAAACGATTGGAGAATATGGCCTATTATCTTTAAGAGCAATTCTTATTTTCAATTAAAGGGTTTTCCATTTAAAGTCCACAAACACTCTTATGTTATTATGGAGATAAATGAAAATCATAAAGACCCATGTCTATTCTTTAACCCTCAAAGTGAAAACACTTATGGCTAAGTGATTCTTATCCTTTAAGTAAATTGAATTGCATTTCTAACAAAGTGTCCCAATTCTGAATGTGAACAAATTTATTGATAAGTTACATATCGTGATTAAGCATATATAACAAATTCAAAACACTCAAATGAATATAAATCATTAATGCATTAATAAACATATAGTTATATAAGATCAATACATTATTGCCATCATAGTTAACAAAAACTAGCCTAAATCATTGTGTTTAAAGCAAGCAAAGGAAGAAGTATAACCATCAAACAAAATAACTAAGAGAAAAAAAGTAGAAATTGGTTAATGACTCCTCAATGCTCTTTAAAAAGATACTTGATGATTGAATGACCTCTTTGAATCTTTCTTCTTCCTTATATTATAATTTCTCTTCAAAATCCTTTTTGAATTGTGTAGTTAGTTATTTAATAGTTTTTCTATACCCAAAATAAGGTTAAATACATGGATTTATAGGCCCCAAAGTTTCCCAATTGGTGCCTTTTTGAAAAGGGTGTATATATAAAAGGTACATGAAAGGTTATGTTCGTTGGCCATGGTGATGACTCAGCACTTTGTTGCCGAGTTAGGCTAAGTCTGTGTAAGAAATCTCTATAATGAGTTAGCACAGCGGGAATGAGTTGGCACCAGTATTTTTCTATTACAAACTCAGCATAAGAAGGCATGAGTCGGTATGAGAAGGCTTTGTAATGAGTTGGCATCTAATGGAACGAGTCAACACAGCCGTAAATCTTCCTTTTTTTTCTTTAAACTTTAACCTTTGATTCAAACCTCTCAATTGCACATCAAAACACACAATTTCAACAAAAACAACCTACAAATACAAATGAAACAAAAAGTGAACTACAACATAACAAAATTAAACAACGTATGCATAAAACTTAAGAAAATCTAACATAACTAGCATAAATAACTATGCTATATTGTATGCTATCAATTGGGGCACCATCAAGTGCAAACAATAACTTTAAAATAAATCTAAGTATGATTTAAATTGTGCCAACCAATAATCAACATATCATTGGAGGTTTACAAGGAGAAGATCCATATGCTCACATATTGGCCTTTCTTAATATGTGTGCAACCTTCAAGATCAATGGTGTGATGGATGATGCAATAAGGCTGATGCTATTTCCATTTTCAATTAAGGATAAGGTATAACTTTGGCTTGTTAGTTTTCCTAGTGAGTCAATTACACATGGGTCCAATTGAAGTAAGCATTTCTGTTGGGAATTATCTATTACATGCATCTCATACATAAGTGGAATTTAAAATTTTTAACCAATAGATCTGATCTTGCCATGAATTTACAATATACATATTAATGGGAATAAGAAAATTCCCTTTGATTTTTGTTGAACAGTTGATTTTCCTTCTCACCAGTTTGTCACAAACTATAGTGTCCAAAGTTGAACACCTCCAATGAGTAATCCACATTAGAGAAGGATTGAATGAACCAACAATGTAGGAATACAAGGCTGGCTGAAATTCCTTGAAGCTAGCAAAGGAGGGGTTGCGACTAGGGTTGAGAGAGTGAGAGAAAAACTTTTTCTCTTAATTGTTCACTTAACCCTAAAACCCTATCACTTGGATTTTTATAGTTATGTTAAAAATCCAAATTCATAATAGGATTGGCTCTTTAAAATTGCTGGAGAATATTAAATGGGCTTCTGAATTATTAATAATTTATTTGGACTCAATTAAATCCAATTTAAGTCCTTTCATAAAAGACTATGCACAAAATCTACAAACTAGGCCCTTTGTGCATATACTTGGATTTAATCACCCCAAATGAATTCCAAATCCATCCAAATTAAATATGTAGTCTCCAT
Organism: Excoecaria agallocha; assembly: GCA_037975025.1. Taxonomy (NCBI): domain Eukaryota; kingdom Viridiplantae; phylum Streptophyta; class Magnoliopsida; order Malpighiales; family Euphorbiaceae; genus Excoecaria; species Excoecaria agallocha. The sequence continues at coordinate 78,040,782 of CM075807.1, forward strand.
AACACTTATGGAATATATTTAATTTATTTTGGTCAAAAAATTAGGCTTCTAAGGCCTTTTATCTATAGTTGGCATGAAATCCTTCCTCTAAGGGTTTTCTACGCCAAAATCATTTCCTTGAGCCTCTTTAAATTTTTCCAATGGATCTATTAATTATTATATTAGCCCTATAACACTTATAGTCAAGTAATAATTAATTGTTAAATATATTATTTCAATTAGGTCCATTTTATAGAACATTCTAAAAAGTTCTGAGAATAATTTTACTTGATCATAATTAATTAAACTCTTTAATTAATTATTCTCTCATTCACTTCTCTATTCCCATAATAATATCAAATATTATTATCCTTGTCATTGTACCATTTTATTCTTTTCTCTATATGTGTGCGACCTAATGGGTTTCTATCCATATTGGCAGTATAATATGTAATTGTGAGTTCTATTCAAAACTCACATGATTTAAACTTATGTAAATCATTTTATCAATCCCTATTGATATATGTGATACACTATTATACAAATCATGAGTAGCCTCTAGCCAGGCATCATGACTACCCAAATGTCAAGAAAGTCAAGTGGTTTTATTATATCCTTCCATAGAAATAGTTACCGTGCAATTACTCCTTTCACCACTCTTATCTCAATTAGATTTTGAGTATGAATTTCTATCAAATCATATAAATCTAATTATGTATGTTCTATTAATTTTAACCATTGTTCCCAAAATGTCCGTCATGGATCTCTACCCATCTTGGCATACTACTCTGGCCAGAGATTCTTTGAACAAGGCAATTATAGAATCATGTGAGATAACTTCCTTTAATAAATATGGGATGCTGAATCCTTTTTCAATTACTCAACTATCTTCAAGTAGGTCATGATATACCTAACCTCCTAACTATGTTCACCTCCAATTGGAAGTAATTAGTTATGGAGTCAAAGTATACCACTTACTACTTAAGATAACCTTAGTGATCTCAAGTCTAAGGATACTTGCACAACCGCTATGAAGAGATTCCTCATTGACATAGATTTAATATCCATGTGAGGATTCTCTTTACAGGTCTCTAATGAACTTGTTCTTCTAACAAGCATCGACATGTTAGCTTTGATTATCTTCCATAATCACAGTTATGAGAACCACTACTTGAACCATTCAAGAAGCATAACATGTGCTAGTCTGTCCAAATTAACAATGTCTTATCTTGTTAATTTTGTGACTAAGGATATTTAGATATTAACACATTTGCATGCAATAGACATCTCATATCATGAACACTTCATGATTTCCTTTGCACTGTGTTTATAATATCTAGGATTTCATTTATTAATTTAAGATTTACATACTTATGTATTTAAACATAGCATTAATAAATGAATGATGCCTTTTATTAAGAATATGAATTATACATATGAAATACATCCCTATTACATGGGCTCTAGGGCATACTTTCTAACAATCTCCCACTTGCATTAGAGCCAATCACTCATATGTCTTAGACCCATGCTATTTATATAGTGATCGTGCTTAATCTAGGAGTGTACTTTAGTGAGGGGATTCGCCACATTATCATCTGTGGGGACCCTTTCTATTTTCACATCATTTCTAGCTACTATTTCCCTTATGAGATGGTAGCATTTGAGGACATGCTTAGATCGCTGATGGGACCGTGATTCCTTTTCTTGCCCAATGGCTCTATTGTTATCACAGTATAAAAGAATTGGATCAACAATGATAGGTACCACTCCTAGTTTAGATATGAACTTTTTGATCTAGACTGCTTCTTAGGCTACTTTTGAAGCAGCAATATACTTAGCTTCTGTCGTAGAATCAACAGTTGTTTCTTGTTTGGAACTCTTCCAACTAACTGCCTCTCCTCCCATTATGAACACAAAACCAGACTGTGATTTACAATCATCTTTGTCAGATTGGAAGTTGGCATCTGTATACCCATTTACTTCCAAACTATCCTACCCATATACCAAGAATATATCCTTAGTCTTTCTCAAGTACTTAAGAATATTCTTGATAGGTGTCCAGTGTTCCTCCAAAATTGGATTAGAATCTGCTTGTGACACTCAAAGTAAAAGCTACATCTGGATGTGTACATAGCATAGCATACATGATAGAACTAATTATAGATGCATATGGTATTCTATTCATGCTCTCTCTATCCTTTAATGTCTACGGGCATATAGACTTAGAAAGGTGTTTCCCATGCACCATGGGTATAAAACCTTTCTTAGAGAGATCTATATTAAAACTCTTCAATACCTTATCTATATATGTAATTTGAGAAAGATCAAGCAACCTATTGGATCTATCTCTATAGATCCTTATTCCCAGAACATAGGATGCTTCTCCAAGATCTTTCATGGAGAATTGCTTGGATAATCATATTTTAATAGATTGGAGAAGAGAAATGTTTTTTCCCATGATTAATATGTCATCCACATATAGAACTAGGAAGACAATTGCACTCCTACTGGCCCTTTTATATACATAAGGTTCATCTTCATTCTATGAGAAACCAAACTCTTTGCTTGTCTCATTGAATCGTATGTTCCAACTCCTAGAGGCTTACTTCAATGCATAAATGAAACTTTAAAGCTTGCATACTTTTTCGTCATTTCCTGATGTGAACCCTTCTGGTTGTGTAATATACACATCCTCAATCAGATTTCCATTTAGGAAAGCTATCTTCAGTTCCATTTGCCAAATCTCATAATCATAATGAGCTGCAATGGCTAAAAGTATTCTTATAGACTTAAGCATCGCTATAGGAGAAAATGTTCATCATAGTCAATACCTTCTATTTTATTATAGCCTTTTGGCTACTAAGCGAGTTTTATAGGTAACTATATTACCTTTCATGTCAGTCTTCTTTTTAAGACCCATTTGCACCTTATGGGTTTTATCCTTCAGGTGGTTGAGTTTAAAGTCCATACTTTATTCTCATACATGGAGTCCATTTCAGACTGTATAGCCTTAAGCCATAAATCACGTTTTGAACGGTTTAAAACTTCTTGATAGCTTGTAGGCTCATTGTCCTTTACTACAGTTATGCCTCTATTTGAATCAATGTGAAATTCATATCTCACATGGATAGAATGCATCCTAGTAGATCTTCTAGGATTTTGTGTATAATCAGGTTCAATTGTAATCTCATCATTATGAAATTCAGTCTCGGGTTCAATCGGTTGATTTACTACTATTTATGGGTCTTGAACTTCACCAAGTTCAATTTACTCCCACTATCCTTTCGTAGGAGAAATTATCTTTCCAAGAAGATAACATGCCTTGAAATAAACACCTTTTGTTCTAAGGGATGGTATAAATAGTATCCAAATGTTTCTTTTGGATATCCCATAAATAAACATTTGTTAGACTTAACATCTAGTTTTTTCTGACACTATCCTCTTCACATAAGCAGGACAACCCCATACTTTCATATGAGAAAGTGTGGGTTTCTTATTATTCCACATCTCATATGGAGTAACATCAACCGATTTACCAGGAACTCTGTTTAACACATAAACAGCAGTTTCTAGTGCATATCTCTAAAACCATTTTAGCTTATTATCCTTTACCAATAAAGGGAGCTTTTGTCATTTTTCCTAATAAACAAGATTCACATATGTCAAATGATTTATAATCAAATGATCACAAATCACCTAACCTTGTGTAATTTGGTTATGCGTTTCGCATTTATATGGCCTAAATGACAATGTCATAGATATGAGGTATTTAGATTATCTTGTTTCATTCTCTTGGTATCCACATTATGCACTTTTTTAAATATACCATTCTCAATGATAGCTTTTGCATAAAACATATTGTTCTTAAAAATGTAACAACACTTGTCCTTTAAATAAATGTCATAATTGTTCAATAAATAACTAAAAGAAATAATAATTTTGGACAATGCTGAAACATAATAACAATTATTTAACTCCAGTTTCAATCCACTTAGAAGAGGCAAATGGTAAGTTCCCACAACTGTTGTAGAGATGTTTTGTCCAGTAGCTGACTGTAGACATATTTCTGCCTTTCTAACTCTTCTACTACTTTTAAGCCCTTGTAGATCATTACACAAATGAGATCTACATCCGGTATCTAATACCCAAGATTATTTTAAAGCAATAGAATAAGTATTTATTTCATTCATATGAATACCTAAAGTAGAAGCATCAACTTGCTTCTTCTCCTTAAGAGAATCTAGATAGGCTTTATAGTTACGCTTCCAATGACCATTTTTTCCACAATAGAAGCAAGTTCCTTTGGGATTCTCTTTCTTGGCAACCTTTTTCTTAGAGATTCCACCATTCTTTGGCTGTGACTTGGTTATCTTCTTCTTCTTCTACTTCTTGCCTTTAGCAAAAGTGACAACCATGACACTTTTTTAATCCTTCTTGAAGGATCCATCAGCTGTTTTGAGCATGTTGATTAACTTAGGAATGGTTACTTGGATCTTGTTCATGTTGAAGTTAAGCATGAAAGGTGCATAACTTGGAGCTAACGAGTACAAGATTAAATCTATGTATAGATCATTATCCATTGCATAGCCAAATCTACTTAAATACTCAATATACCCATACATCTTTAATGGATAAGTAGCAGCTGAAGTGCCTTCCACCATTTTGCAGCTAAATAGAGCTCGAGCAATCTCATATTGCTCAGTTTTAGCCTGAGAAGAATAAATCTCCTCTACATGAAAAATAATGGTTCTAGCATCCATCATCTTATGTTGCTTCTGAAGCTCTGATGACATAGCACCCAGCATCAGACATGATGTTGCTTCACTATCCTCCATGTATTTTCGATAAGTTCCTTTGATCTCATCAATGGCATCATTTGATGGAAGTGGTGGTAGGTCTTTATCCAAGATATAATGGATCTTTTCAGCTTTGAGAACAATTCTCACTTGCCTGATCCAATTAGAATAGTTATTGCCAACCAGCTTGTTATCCAAGATTGATCATATATTAATGTTTGATGTGCTCAAGATGATGACCTATATGTGAAAAAGAAAACATATGAGAGTATGTTCATGTATATGTATACATTAATTAGGTATTTAATTAATCCATTTACTCCCACTATTTTATTACAAATCAATAGCCCTCACTATTTAATCCGAGAAAACCCGATGGTTTTCTTAGTGGGCCAATATCCAATCCTTGATATGAAATTTGACCTTGACTATGGTCAACAAATCAAACTCCATACCATTGAAAGATAAGTATCTCTATACAAATTGTGTCTCTACACAACTATTGGATCATTAGGTTATTAACTCTTGATATATGCATATCATATATTCATTCCCTAATCTTGCCTTTAGAACCATTAGCCTTGACTGTGGTCAACAAGCTAATGGGCTAGCTAAGATGACCCATTTAATTAGATTCAAACATATTCGATATAATGTAAGCTTGACTGTGGTCAACAACTCACACTATAAAGAACTCTGGTTCTCCTCAAATTAATAGAAGGCTTATATATCTTAGTATTAGTTTGACTGATTTTAGTTAATTAAGTCTCATCATACATGGTTGGCATACATTGGTATACATCCTATATCTATCACATAAATATAAGCATCCAAATATGGTATAGTTATGGACTTTACTACATTGATTTTCCCAAGCCAAAAGGGAAATCAAAGGGTCACACCTAGGTAATATGCATGATTTAAATAAGTAAAAAAAATAATTACATTATCTTTAAACTTGTTGGATCTCCATCCAGCCCATCTTGCTCCTTGATAGTGGTCTCCATCTCTATCTATAATTCTAATCTAAGTAATCTAATTACATATTACAATTTGAAAAAGAAATACAAACTAAAAATAAGTGGCCGGGATATGAAAGTCCTCATTGCACCAAAACATGCATTATTCTCAATCACATTGGGCCTTGTCCTTAACTATCCATCATGCCAATCATACACCCTTATATGCGTTTCTAATGTATAAAGTAAAATATATAATGGATTACTAACTTTGTTTTAACTCTTGAAACATACTTTTGAGTTATTTTAATAATGTAACCAAATTAGGAAATTTTTTCATTTTGGAAAATTTCATTTTAGGAAACCTTTTTGCATGCATTTGTTCTTGCCTTAATTATCAATCCAATTGATTATTAATTAATTATCAATTAATTATTTAATTAATTAATCATATTAAATAATTAAAAAATCAATTTTGGGCTTAAAATAAAAGGGTAGGCCGAAACTCACACTATAAACCCTATAATGTGTTCACATGCAAACTAGTTTTGTGTCTATTGGACCATTTAGGCCTTTTGGAATGAGCCAAGCCCACACCAGCCCTTAAAACTCATTAATAAACTTAATTTTATTTTATAATATTTAATTTAAATCAGCTCCTTGGGCCCACCAAGTCATTCACTGATTTAAATCAAGTCAGTAAACATAATTAAGCCTATTAAGTGGTTTTAATGAATTAAAATTAATCTAATTAATTCAAGGCCCATTTTAATTAATGAAATTAATTAAAAATACATTAATATATCAGATATATCAGATTTAGAAGATTAAAAATAATTCTAAACATGAACATACCAAGAACATACCAAGAACACACGAAGAACACTAATTTATCAAAATTTTCGACTAAACTAGTTTTCATGCAAAACTTGTTCGATTTTAATTTTGTTTGATCCTATGGCTTAATATCACATATTAAACACATAAATTATCATCAAAATAATTTTAGAGTGGATCAATAAAAAATTAATTTAGAACAGCCCCTAAACTTTATTGAAATATAAAACCCTACACGCCATTCACAATGACTCTTTTCTCAAAAGAATCGTTTTTATTTTTCGTTTTATATATTTGATCACATACATCCAAAAATCAATATTTCTCATTCATGAATAATTAGATATGATATTTTAAAGTTTATGAAATAAATAACTAAAAAATAAAAACTATTTCGAAAAAAAATATAGAATTGTAGATTCATGCCAAAACCAAGGCTGTGATACCATGTTGGGAATTATCGGTTACATACATCTCATACATAAGCAGAATTTAAAATTTTTAATTAATAGATCTAATCTTGCCATGAATTTGTAATATACATATTAATGGGAATAAGAAAAATCACCTTTGATTTTTGTTGAACAGTTGATTTTCCTTCTCACCAGGTTGTTGCAAACCACAGTGTCCAAAGTTGAACACCTCCAATGAGTAATCCACACTAGAGAAGAATTGAATGAACCAACAATGGAGGAATAAAAGGCTGGCCAATATTCCTTGAATCTAACAAAGGAGGGAGTGGCGGCTAGGGTTGAGAGAGTTAGAGAAAAAACTCTTTCTCATAATTGTTCACCTTAACCCTAAAACTCTATCACTTGAATTTTTATAGCTACATTAAAAATCCAGCTTCATAATAAGATTGGGCTCTTTAAAATTTTTGGACAAATATTAAATGGGCTTCCGAAATTATTAATAGTTTATTTGGGCTTAATTAAATCCAATTTAAGTCCTTTCACAAAAGACTATACACAAAACCCATAAACTAGGCCCTTTGTGCATATACTTGGATTTAATCACACAAATGAATTCCACATCAATCCAAATTAAATATGTAGGCTTCATAACACTTATGAAATATATTTAATTTATTTTGGTCGAAGAATTAGGCCTCTAAGACTTTCTATCTGAAGTTGGCGTGAAACCCTTCCTCTGAAGGGTTTCTACACCAAAATCATTTCCTTGGGCCTCTTTAAATTTCTCCAATGGATTTATTAGTTATTATATCACCCCTATAATACTTATAGTTCAATAATAATTAATTGTGAAAGACATTATTTCAATTAGGTCCATTTTACAGAACATTTCTAAAAAGTTCCGCGAACAATTTTACTTTATCATAATTAATTAAACTCTTTAATTAATTATTCTCTTATTCACTTCTCTATTCTCATATTAATATCAAATATTATTATCCTTGTCATTTTACCATTTTATCCTTTTCTCTATATGTGTGTGACCTATTAGGTTCCTATCCATATTGGCAATATAATATGTAATTGTGAGTTCTATTCAAAACTCACATGATTTACACTTCTTTAAATCATTTTATCAATCGCTATCGATATTTATGATACACTATTATACAAATCATAAGCAGCCTCTAGCTAGGCATCATGACTATCCAAATGTCAGGAAAGTCAAGTGGTTTGACTATACCCTTCCATAGAAACAGTTACCGTGTAATTGCTCCTTTCACCACTCTTATCTCAATTATATTCTGAGTATGGATTTCTTTCAACTCATATAAATCTAATTATGTATGTTCTATTAATTTTAACCATTGTTCCCAAAATGCCCTTCATGGATCTCTATTCGTCTTGGCATATTACTTTGGCCAGAGATTCTCTAAACAAGGCAATTATAGAATCATGTGAGAAACTTCCCTTAATAAATCTAGGATGGTGAATCCTTTGTCAATCACTCAGCTATCTTCAAGTAGGTTATGATATATCCAACCTCCTAACTATGTTCACCTCCAGTTAGAAGTAATCAAATATGGAGTCAAAGTATAACACTTGCTACTTAAGATAACCTAGGTGATCTCAAGTCTAAGGATACTTGCACAACCACTATGAAGAGATTCCTCACTGACATAGATTTAATATCCATGTGAGGATTGTCTTTGCAGGTCTCCAATGAACTTGTTCTTCTAACAAGTATCCACATATTAGCTTTGATTATCTTTCATAATCACAGTTATAAGAACCACTACTTGAACCATTCAAGAAGCAAAACATGTGATAGTTTGTCCGAATTAACAATGTCCTATCTTGTTTACTCTATGACTATGGATATTTAGATATTAACAAATTTGCATGCAATATACATCTCATATCATGAACACTTCATGATTGCCTATGTATTGTGTTTATAATATCTAGGACTTCATTTATTAATATAAGACTTACAAACTCATGCATTTAAACATAACATTAATAAATGAATGATGCCTTTTATTAAGAATATGAATTCATACATATGAAATACATCCCTATTACATAAGCTCTAGAGCATACTCTCTAACAATTTCTCCATAAATATTTTTCGCAACACAAGACTACCAAGTTTCATAATGAGATCACAACTTTCAAGAAAACTGGAAGTAAGACCATTTATGTAGCTTAGAAAAGATTTAAGGAACTTCAAAAGCAATTCCCTTATTATAGGTTGCCAGATTGGATGATTCCTCAAATCTTTTACAATGGGTTGATGAATGAGAGTAAGAATGTTGTCAATGTAGCTTCTTATGGGAAATGGATGGCTAAGATGACTGAGAAGGCAATCACATTGCTTAAGGAACTTACATCTCAAGGCTATATGGGTGACGAACCAACAATGGCAAAACCAAAGGTAGTTTTAGAACTTGACACATTTTACTTATTGACTGCAAAGGCAGATGCTCTCACTAAAATGGTAAGTAAATATCAAGTCAATTCTTTAGAGAGTGCTAATGTTATTTGTAAGTTGTGCGGAAAATCTAATTCATGTGTATAATGTAATGTGAGTTCTAATGAAGACTTTAATTATGTTCAAAGGTGTTTTAACCAAAGGGTGAGGTTGATATAAAACTTTTAGAACCTATAATAGAGGAATCACCTGGATTTTCATGGTCCAATACATCTTCTCAATTTAATCCCTTAACTAACCCAATGCCTTGACCATAAAACTTATCGGGATTTCATATGGAATAAGCCTTTAACCTTTCACAACCTAAATCAAATCTTGATACTCTTATATTGCAATTCATCAACCAATAAATTTCCAATAATAAATAAAATGAGGAGCAATTTAAGCAAATCAATTCCAAGCTTGAAGAAATTGTTACTCATAATTGAATCCTTGAAATCCAAATTGCTTAACAAGCCTCTTCATCTAACTCTCAACCTTTGGGAAAGCTTTATAGCCAACCTAAATTTACACATAAAGAGACTTACCAAGCAATTACACTAAGGAGTGGTAATAAGGTTGAAAATATTTTTAGTAAGGGTAAAAAAGTGATTGCTGATAATGATGGGGTAAGGGTTAAGGCTAGTAAAAAAAATTAAATTATAGTTAATAATAGTGGAAATTTTGTTACAAATGTTAAGAAAGATAATAAAGAAGATGTTAAACCTAATAAAAATGAAAAACTTAAGGTAAACTTTAAGACATTACCATTTCCCCTAAGGTAAACTTAAGCAATTTGGAAAATTTCTTAATTATCTTAAAGAGATCACTATTAATATACTATTCATTGATGCCATTAGAGAAATTCATACATGGGGTAAGTTTTTAAAGGATATCACTACCCATAAAAGTAAGCTTGAAGACTATGGGTTAGTCTCTCTATTTAAAGAGTTTAAAGCTATTTATTCTAAGTCTACACCAAAGCTTAAGGACCCTGGTTATTTTACCATTCCTTATGTCATTGGTGGTATTTAATTTGATAAAGTTTAATGTAATGTTAGTGCTAGCATTAGTTTTATGCCTTATTCCATTTATAAGAGGCTTGATTTAGGTTAACTTAAGCTAACAAGTTTATAACTCATCCACTTGGGATTCTTGAAAATATGCCAACTAAGGTAGGTAAGTTTGTTATTCCTGCTAATTTTGTTATTTTGGATATGGAAGAAGATCTTGAGATCCCAATTTTGTTTGGAAGACCTTTCTTTGTTATAACTGGTGCCATAATTGATATAAAGAGAGGTCACATTGGATGTATAAAATGAAAGTGTTACATTTGATGTTTTTAGGACAATGAAATCTTCACCAATCAGAAGTGTAAGTAGAATTGATTCATTTGATATTATTGATGAGTGTATTGATAAGGTCATACATGAATCCATACAAAAAGATCCTATTAAACCCTATGCTAATGAAGAAGCTAATTTGCATCATTTGGAAGCAGCATCATATCCTTATTTTCATAAGGTTTCAAGTTTTGAACCCTTAAGGAAGGATGATGATTTAAAGTCAACTTTACCAAATAAATAGGGAATCCTAGAACTCAAGCCTCTTCTATTTAATCTATGATATGTATTTCTTGACTCTAATTTTAAAATTACTTTCATAGTGAATTCAACTTTGCCAAATGATCATTTTGATGCATTACGTGATGTGTTTCTTAAGCATAAGGATGTTAGTGGCTATTCTATTAATTATTTAAAAGGTATTAGTTCTAAGGTTTACATACCTAGAATTCTCTTTGAGGATGATGCCAAGCCTTTTATTGAAGGCTAAAGGCAATTAAAGCCCACTCTTAAGGATGTGCTAAGGAAGAAAGTGATTAAATTGCTTCATAAGAGGATTATATACTTTATTAGTGATGGTGGGTGGGTGAATCCTATTCAAGTTATCCTTAAGAAGGGAGGCTTAATGGTTGTTAAGAATGAATTTAATGAATTAATACCCACTAGAACTATTATGAGATCTTGTATATGCATAGATTATCGTAAGCTAAATAAAGCAATTAAGAAAGATCATTTTCCATTACCATTCCTTGATCAAGTTCTAGAAAGGCTAGATAAATTTTCATACTTTTGTTATCTAGATGGACTAAGTCATTTTATCAAACACATATTGATTGATATCTAGTAAGTGTACTTGATAAATTAAGTAATATAGGGATATAAGATTAAAATCTTGAAATATCGTACCTTAAAGACTGTATAAATTATGTATTCCTAATTTTAGAGTAAGCAATATGTGAAAGAATTCTCAAGTTTTAGAGTGATGATTAATTAACTAAGTTAAAAATAGTACCTAAACAAATAAATTAATGAAAGTGAAAAGTATATTAAAAAACCTTAAAAATAGAGCAAGAAATAAAAGGTGACAAAATTCAATAATAAAAGCACTTCTACCTAAGGAACTATCCACCTCAACTTTTATTGCAATGACTCAATTAAGGTAATACAAGTGATTATGGAAAACTAAGGTAAAGTTAGATATCTTATTTAGAATATCATTTTAAGCATTAAATCCTTATATTATGAACAATTTAATGCTTAGCATATCGATCTAGTTTATAGTTTCCTAAACTTTGATTAGACACTCTTTTGAGAAATCTAACTCCATCTTATCCTTAATTCAATATTCTTAAACTTAATTCTACTCTTGATTAACATATTATTGCCTCAATTCTCATAACACAATTATGCATTAACACAACTAAAGTAAACTAAGAGCATGCAAAACATAAGTCATATATGAATTCAGCAATTAACCATTTACTCAATAAATCAAACATCAAATCAACATAACTTAAAATAAGTATCAGCTGAAGAAGTAAGAAATAACTCACTTACATTAAAATTAAGCACAAATCAAAGTCATTACAATAAAAGAATGAAGATTTAAGTTTCCCTTAATAAAAGTAAAGGAAAATACTCATTGTTCATCTTAAAAATAATTGAAAAACTGAAATAAAATATTACAATACACATAAATCCTTTACCACCTCTTGAAGTCTCAATAGAACATTCAAAGTGCAACCTTCAACCCTAAGTTGCTTGTACTCTTAAAAACTAGGCCTAAAATGCTAAAAAAGTTCATCCATCTTTTATTCTAGTATTTTTGCTGGCTTAAATACCTTAGAGGGAAGAAAATAGCTACCAATTAACTTCCTATTCTAGAGAAAACAAGAATTATATCATATTGGGGACACTATGCCTTGGTAGAAGGAAAAATCCCCTCCACATAGGTGATTAATTCCTCGATCAAAATGACCTTGCCTCAATAGAAGGAAAGAAACCCCCTATCGAGTTGGGTTCTTCTGTATCTCGTGTATTTAAGTTTTCTTTGGTAGCGAAAAATTCCCCCTTCACCGAGGTGGGGTTCTCTATTGCCTCTTCATGTTTTTCGTGGTAGAGGAGAAATTCTCCTCCACTAAGGCAATCATTCCTAGACTAAACATGGCTTTTCTTCTATTAAAAACATTAATTGAGCCAATTTTCTCCTTTCCCATAGAAATTTCTTCTCCCTTTAATTAAGTCCACATATTCAGAGACTTATCAAATTAAATACAAAATTAACCAAATTAACACTAAAATATCATCGTAAAACACATTAATAATATAGTTATAATTTAAGCTATTAAATATCCCACACTTAGTCTTTGCTCACTCTTAAGCGAAATTGAAAAAACTAATTTTTAAAAATAATCAGACTTCAACCAAGAATAATGAAATTCAAAATTATGCTTAGCAATCAACTAAAGCACTTAATAAAATTCTAATTAGATCAAATTTAATCAAGAAAATATGAGCAAGTTTTCGTGTATATATGTTCAAGACCAAAATATTTTAAAATTTTTCAAAAGCAAAACATCAATGCAATCTCATAGTCAAGTTTTAGAATTAATGCATACCTAATTGTACAAATGGTTTCACACTTGAAGCCCTAGAAACACCATAAGCCTTTCTTTTAGCACTAAAATCCAAAGGTCATCTCAGCTAAACAACTCAAAAGCAAAGAAAGAATCACTCAGACTTCATTTGGTTGTAATGTAGTTAAGGAAATGGTTAACAAAGAATGGACAAAGATAAACAAATAGAATAGCCACTATTTGGTTGAATAGGCCAACATTTCTAACTTTACTCTACTAATTCAAAAGCATACCACTTTACCATACTTATCCAATCCTGTATACAAAAAGTACTTTTGAGAGGAAAGATTACTGAAACTCCTCTCAATTTCATAATTCAACCAATTGTAGAAGTTACACTTCTTTTTTTTTGTAAATACCCCACATTTAAAACTTTGTCATAGACTGCTAGCTTTATTGCAAAATTTCTTTCTTTTCTTTATATTTTTTTCATGTACTTGCTAGCTTTATTATTTACAACCAGTGATAACATGGGTATTTACAAGTTCAACTTACTTTCTTGATTTCTTATCAATCGCAGACAATGATACCAAAAACCTTTTTCTAGTTATAATCTTCAAAATGCCCAACAATTATTAATTTATCCCACTCTTAGAGGGAAAGAGAAAAGCTTTTTATGTTATATAGTAAATCAATGAGTGTACAAAGAAAAATAAATATGGCATGCATAAAGCATGCCTCATTAGGCTCAAAATGGCTAAAACAAATAAATATACACATATAGGGTAGGAAACAAGCTAATTTGAGTTAAATAATAAAAATATGCCTAGATCACTTTCTAGATTATTTTAATTATTTCTAAGCTTTAAAGGCTGATGAGAAAGGTTTTAGTATCCTAAAATTCCTTGCTCAACTACCTCAATACATTGGTTTTGTTTCCTATTTCAAAACTGGTCTCATTGTTCAAAATGTGAAAACTAACAAATACAGTTTAAGTTGAGTGCTAATCTCGCTAGAATTCCATTAAATAATATTCCTACCCTAGTGTTAAACATAGATTTTGACCATTTCACATTCTTAGTTAAAGTTCAACAAGTTTGACTTTTGAGAATAAAATACAGTGAACTAAACTTAGTGTAAACTAAATGATACTTAAACTCATCTATGTCATTAGTATAGCCAAAAATGGAAAGCAATTGAAAACTACCATAAGACTAATAAAATGAAAATGTTAATATTACTGCAAAAACATCATAAAAAGTTACTACTTTAAAGTTACAAATAAAGCAACATAACTAAAAAATAAGAAATAACTAATTAAACAAAAACACAACACAAAATGAAACAAAAAACTTTCATAAAAAAGGGAGGTTTGAGATTTGAATAAATAGAGAGATTGAGATTTTTGACTTCCTGAATCTCTTAAGTAAAACTGAGCTTAGATAAGCTCTACCCCACCTAAAAACTTTTGCTATCCTCAGGAAAATTGAGGTTGAATCATTGTGGTGGTGGTGCCGGTAGAAACTGCTCCCAAAAGTGTATGGTGAAATGCTTAAAGCTTCTTAACTAGTGTCACCAAGACAATTGTAAAATTTTATATAAGAACTTATCAAAAACTTACAATATATGACTTTGCTAGGCATGACCCTTAGTCCAGCTAAAGTTATACACAATCAGGTTAATGGAATCTCATATTACTTCCCAATTCTCACTCAGGGTGGAATTTCGCAAATCTTGTCCACCATCTAACGGGAATCCCAAATGCTATTAAAATTTAGTAATAGCCTTGGTGTAGTGTTTTTTTATCAAGTTTTAAATGGACAATGCCATAGTCATTGTAGCACCTTTATCCAATAATCTACACATATCACTTTACCCTTCCAATAACACAAAGTTTAACAGTGCAACTTAAACATAAACAAATTATATAGAGAACATATACTCAAACTTAATACCTAAGAGTGCTATACTATTAAAACTTTACAATATACATTAAAGTCTTTTTTACAAAAATACAACAACTAATTAATGTCTTACAATATACAAAGAGCCCAAAAATAAAAGTCTATACTAGTCTCTCTCGTTAACTTGAGTTGGGCATCCAGCTGCAGATATCACCCTAACAACCTACATGGATGAAACACCCATGCTAAGCTATAAAGCTTAGTGGGGAACTAAAATCATGATAAACGACCACTCACAGTGATCGTCAACAAACACATAACATGCCTCAAATATAACAATGATTCATTTCAAGAAATGAAAGAAATTAAACATTTACATTCACTTATAGAAATCATAAAGTTTAACGGTAAGAATTTGCATTGACGTTTCATTCACTATACATAATCATACAAGTTCCAACATCCTTTAGACTTAAATTGAACTAATTATAAAATGATTATTTTATTAATCAATGCTTAATCATAAAAGTATAATTATCTACTATTAATTTCATAAAAATTCTTCACATATATTGAAATTATCTTACATTTATTCTTATATGTCTTGGATATACACACATTAGAATTATATAACAAATCAACACTTCCAATTACCATGAAGTAATTATATTACTACAAGCTTATTTTATATTCCATAAGTTATTCATGTTATAACATATTAGATATGTCAGAGAAATAAGCCTATCAACCAAACATAACACTTATATATCATCACCATAAATAACAAATATATGTTAAAGAATGTGTACATGCAATAATGTGAACACATATAAAATCATAAGAAAAATATTTCAAAAACATTGGTTGTTACTGTCTAACTTTATAATCTTTAATATGTAATATGCTTATGCAATTATAAAATTGTTGCGTCCATTAGATATTATAATACTCTTTAACCTAATAAAAGTTCCTTCATAAATCATGTATTGGCATACATATACAAATAAGGTTTATGATCACAAAGGGTATATATATATCACCAATTTAATCAAAGTATTAATATAATGCAAATTCATCATTTAACAATTAGCATGTCTTTTTGATACTAACAGATTGGTTACATATATTCAGTATTAGGTGTTCTTTTAGATGTAAGTTTTGTATGCAATAAAACGAATTTTATTGTAGAATAGTATGAAGTCAATTAAGAGCTTTCATGCCTTATTAAACTTTTCTTAACCATTGATAATAAAGCCTGCACTATTCTAAAGAGGTGAATAATGGATTATATAGTAGTACCCGAAGGCACAAAACTATTGAATATAACGGTGGTACCTGAAGGTACAAATAAGATACCCGAAGGTATTAAATGGTGATCCCTTGTAGGGATAAAACTGTATGATAAATCGGTGGATCCAAACGGGGTCAAACAAATAACATGAACCAGTCAAGCGGACCCAAGCGGGGTCGGCTACAACCCAAACGAGGTTGGTCAAATCAACTGTAACTTTTAAACCCAAATTGGATCACTGTAACTTTTAATTTTAAGTGGACCTAAATCGCTCAAAACTGTTAAAAAGCAGCTGCAAGGTACCCTTATAGGCATGCCTATCTATCGACATCCTAGACTCAACGCAGACAATTAAATCCCTTTGATTTATCTTTTGAATCATATACATATATTTATGTATATATGTACAACTATGTGCGTAGTTTCATATACATGTTCATGTATAGACTTTATGTCAACATGATATCACAAACATGTACAAGCATAAATAAGTTGTACTCTTAATCAATACAAATGAATGTAGTTCATTCACATGCATGTGATAACAATACTTATCATCATGTTATCTTAAATTCCAATATTCATTTATTATATACATACATACAAATATTTCCCATTACTTCAAGATATACAGTAAAGTTTAGAATCATATATTGAGTATGCATATCTCTTTACACATTTTTCTATCATACTCGTGTATCACATTCATAGGAATCAATGGAGATAAGTGTACATATGTATGTTATCATTATATAATTGTTTATTTATACAATTCACAATGAACACATGCTTTAGATCATTACTCTTAAACATATTTCACAAGACAAGCACAATCAATTAACATAATATAACCAAGTAAAATTAATCATCCATATTTACATTTTAAGGTTGATGTCTAATACTATAATGTATTAGTAAATCAAATAAATCGATATTAATTCGCTATATTCCTAATTAGCTATAATACTTTAACATTTCATTATCAACTTAATACTTGAATAATTGTGTAAAAATATACACTATCATTTGATTATATATATATATATATATATAAGCATAATTTCATATAATCATCCATGTACATGTTTTTGAACATACATGTATATACATAACATTTCAATCAAATATTTTACATGCTATTTGTAAATCAGTGTATTTTCATGTATACATATATTTAACATAACAACATTTAATACTAAATATTGAAAATTTGGTGGCAGAGTTTCAAATCCAACTTATATGCAATTTTTGACCTTGCAAACGTCATTTTTAGCAAATTTGTCCTTCTACAAACATGATCCCTTACGTTTTCCATTTCTAGAACATCCAAAATCATTTCAATATCACTTGTAGAACTCAATATATTTACACTTTATTAAATATTGTTCCTATTAATAGTGCTTTGTATAGGTCTGGAATTAAGCTAAAATTAGACATGCTTAACAAAATAATTAGGCTTTACTTTATTCATGAAAAGTATAGGTTTAGAAGCCTATTTTTCGCAAAATTTAACCTCATAGTATTTCATTCACTATACAAAGAAATATTTCATATTTTCCACAATCTGTTCCAGAACCGAGAATAACAGCTCACTACAATTTCAAGTGAATCTTTGGATAGCATACAAATATATTTAGCCCTAGGTATCTTCTGCAAAGTTGTATGTATGTTTCTTATGTAAAATATAAAATTAGAATGAACTCAATTGAGGTTTTCTAGCCAAAACTATGCTCTAATTTTAGCAACTAGTTCATGATGCTTATATGTTTCTATTTATTAAAAATTCCTAAAACATATTCTCATTACATTTGTTCAACTTATCCTACAACAATATTCATGATTATTCTCTAATTATTTACACGCAAGTAAGATAATACAAATACACTATATGTCAAATATCCAAAAACATCAAGAATTACCTTAATATCACATTTATAACTCAAGATAAGTAAGAAAAACCATAACAGTTTATAATACCAAAAACTATTTTTATCACCAATTATAAAATTCATAGAAAAATATGCATACATAATTAGACAAAAGTTTCTTCATGAAAGTTGTAGTTATAAATGTCTAGTTTACCCAAAATTTTTTATCATCTCATTCGGAGTCTTATACAATAAAATATTACTAAAATACTAAGGCTAGTTCACTATAACTGGACAGTAGTTCACATCTGATTTCAAATAAAGATTAATCAAACTTAAAAGCAGAATCAAACAAAAGTTCCTTCTACAAAAACACATGTCCATATCTTAGGTGTAAAAGTCAAATGAAAACACCAAAATTAGAGTTGTATAACTTAAGATATACTCAAAAAATAGAAACCATTTCATAGTGATCCTACACATATTTTATATATCTATCTATATATATATATGTATATATATATATGTATATATATATATATATATATGTATATATATATATATATATATATATTTTACCAAATGACACAAGCAAAGTAAAAATCTTATATTTCTATCTTTAAAAACCACATCACCAACTAAAAATGCATCTATCACATATATAAATCCACAATTCCAGCAACAAAAACAACATACAACATGAATAATATTTCCAAACCTGAACAAGCAACTTAAATTCTTCACAAATCCTTTAAATTCTTTCTCTTCCTTTCTTTTCCAATCTTCTAACTCCCTTCTACCCTTGTAATCTTCTTTAGTTTAGCCTTCCTTCCATGAATGCAACTAAAAAAACATAAGGTGGATTTGTTCAAGTATAATGGCTGGATTTGCAAGAGAGATAAGAGAGAGAGGGATGAGAGATATAAAAGATTGCTGATTTTTGATTGAGAGAGAGAGAATAGTAAAGTGGACATTAGGCTTTTTCTTTGTTTTCTGCATAAAATCTGCCATCCCTCACTCTCCAACCACTCTCTATTCTCTCTTTAATATACATAAGTTCAAATTTATAGTGGAAAGAAAATCCCCTACTTGGTCCTTCAACAATTTGCATGTCCCACTTTTTCCTATACAATTTTTGTATGTTACTAATTGTGCTTCCAACTTATTACTTTTCTTAAATCAAGCCCTCACATTCTATTTCTTTTTAAAATTAACCCCATTTTATCTTTATTTAAAAAATTAGCCTCTAAATTTATATCCCCTTTTTATTTAGCCCTCAAACTATATATTATCACTTGAGTCTTGTATCCACTACTTGTATGTAATTTTTGACCTTTAAAAAGCCATTTCTAGCAAATGTTATCTTCTAAAAAATTGTTGAACTATGTTTTTAGTTTTTAAAACATCAAGAATCATCTCAAAATCGTTTCTATTTTTGTAGATATGCAATTAACACTGAGGTCTGTTCCTAGTGACTAGGTAGCAGACTATTCCGCATTTATGTCTAAATATAGCCTAGTTAAAGATAGATTTGAAACTTGATTTCTTCATATGAAATTTAGATATGGATGTCTATTTTCAAACCCAATCAGAATCATCTAATTTTGTCCTCTATAACTCGAGATATAGGCAAAAAAGTACCGAAAGGTCAAGCAAAATGTGATAATCCATCCAATAATGTTTAATTAGACTTTGCTAATCTGAAATTGCCCTTGAATTATTCTAGGGCCTATTTTGGATCCTTACAAATCTCTCACCCTTAAGGAATTTCATCCTTGAAATTCATTCATGTATTATTTACTCAAATATATCACTATCATTCTTATACTTCTTTGTCTAATATTATAAACTTTTATTTCATACTATCTCTACCAACTTGCCTTGATGCTTACTTAAATTTAATTTGATTCTCTTATAACTCTATCTGCAGATAAGAGCAACCTTATCATACAGTGACATCCTTACCATGTTCAATGTATATTCTGTCAGTTTCCTTTTTAGTTGGGGCCTATACATGTAACATGATGTTTGATGTTATGCTATACGTAAATGATGCTTTCATGTATGCAATAAGATGAAAATGTATATTCTCATGTGTTGTATATGTTTTTGCCCCATCCTATGTGTAATATTTCATCAATTGCCCTTGCTCAATAAGGAAACACTGACAGATATATATAAAGCATTTTAATGAATCCTTAATTTATCATCTCAAAAGTCTCAACTATAGAGCTTCTCATCAATTTAGTAAAACTTTATCTCATGTCTCAAAATAATTACTACATATTCTACTAGCACACCTATACCATAATCCAATATACTTTTATACTTTTCATATGAGAATTATGTACTATTCAATCTGAAATTAAGATCCCAAGAAAAATACTATCAGACATATAGTCCATTTCTGAAACTTCAATCATATACATTTACCCACATATACAGTTATTCATACAACCTTTTTATCAGATTCTATCAAATCATCACTGTAAGGCCCCTAACATGACCCTAATTTAATTTGCATATTATTGTAATTAAGTAAGGGGGTAAATTAACATGTTATTATGTTAATTGCATGAAAATATAATAAAAGAGTATGGTTTAATGTTAATTAAGGATGCAATTGAGGATAAAGGTATTAATTTGGGGTTAATTGGTATTTTTGGCATTTTGGTGGCCAATTGTGTAGAGAAGCATTTAATTCAAGGTTAAATTGAAAGAATGCTTAAATTGATAGGTTAATGTTTGAAAAAGAATTAGTGGAGGGGTTAAAGTCTAACATGCATAAAGGCTTGTGGCATTTGTGTGACATGCAAAATGAGGAAGGACTAAAGAGGAGATTGTCATGTGGGTATAAAAGGCTTGGGTTAGAGAATTTGATTGTGAGAATCGGCATTTGTTGAGAGCAAAACCAGAAATTCATCTTCTTCTTCCTCTTTGATTTCCATAGATTTATCTCAAGCATTTAGATGTTAATGGTGCATGTTGGTTAATCAAGAGTTTAAGGCTCTAAGCTAAGGTAATTAAACTCTCATTTTAACACTTCATCATCACCATCTTCTTCTTCATTTTCTGTTGACTGAGAATATGTCATTTGCTGGAAATGTATGTTCATGGTGATGGTATTTATGAAGGAGAAAAGGAAGGAAGAAGGATCAAAGGAAAGGGAATTGATAGAGGTTGAAGACATTGGGTTTATCAGCCAAGGTATGGGAATTTAGGCCATTCATATTGCATGTAAAAATGGATTACTGGAAGTGAATAGAATTTACAGAATTGAATTTATGTTTTTCTGGAAGTTTATCATTGAAAGGTTGAAGAAGACAGACTTGCCGAGTCGTGAATGACTTCACGAGTCGTGAACATCAGTCTGACTCGTGAAGCTCTTCACGAGTCGTGAAGTCGAGTCTTTCTTCTTCACTCGTGAGCTTCTTCACGAGTCGTGAAGTTCAGCTTTTCTTCCTCACTCGTGAGCCACTTCACGAGTCGTGAAGTATAGTTCCTTCTCCACTCGTGAACTCCTTCACGAGTCGTGAGAATCACCTTATTTGCTTCACTCGTGAATCCCTTCACGAGTCAAACTCCTCTTCACGACTGAATGACCTGTCTTGAATGTTTTGCTCATAAGTTGAGCTATAGAACAGCAAATTGAGTGATTCTTTTTGCATTGAAAAATAGACTTCCATACCTATATTTCACATGAAGAAACCTAAGCTTAAATCTATCTCTATGTACATGTAATCTATAGTTGAATCCGGACTAGTTTTCTAGACTACTCTATGTAACAGAAATGGCTAGTATGAATAGATTGTTGCTACACTTGATAATACGATTCTTTAATTGATTGAGACAGCTATTTGCTTATGTGATAGAAAGTTAAATGAATAAGGCATGTAATATGACTATCAATGAAGGAATTGTATGCATACACATGCGTTCATTTGTGAATATGAATAAAGACTAGAAAGGAATTATCGAACCCATACATGTAATTAATCTTGTGCATGATGGTCATATGCCAATATGCGAATGTACCCACAGGTATGTACATTTATGATTATGTATATGAGTATATGAGCATGTATTTGCCTATGAGATAGAAGATGAATTAGCATGACTATGAACATGTGAAATGCTTAATGAGGGCATGATCAAGTCTATGATATGATGATTATATGTCATGCTTATATGATATGATGCAAATGATATAGTCAAACAGATATAGATGAGCCAGATATATATATCTTGGCATATGAAATGTGCATGTATCTGATTATGCACCAGAGAATTCACAGGTTGATAAGACTATGCATATGTGCAAACAGTATACTATGAATACAGTATTAAAATGTGAATTGAACACGAATATAGTTCCGCCTGCGATAGAGTTTTAGATGTGGATAGATAGGCGCCTATAGGGAAATTGCAGCTGCCATAGTTGGCCCATTTGGGTCCATAGTTTATGATCCCGTTTGGATCATGATCAGCCCCGTTTGGGTTGATAGGCTACCCCGTTTGGGTATGCTTGACCGGTCCATAGTACAGTTGGCCCCGTTTGGGTCTATAGATTCGATATCTTCGGATATCCCTCTTTTGATACCATTGTGTATCCATAGTTCCCGCATCCACTGATAAAGCTAAGGCAGGCTAAACGTTATTCATAGTAATGATTAAAAGTAAACAGTTAAAGTTATTTGACTAAAGATTGATATGTGGCTTATATTGTTGGTTTACCACAGGAATTATGCTTCAATTGAATATGTTCACATGGAATATTGCCATCTATATGAATTATGGAAAAAGAAATATGTGTTTCTCTCTCTTGGGTACAATGCTTTTGTACATGAGAATATGCTTATGCTTTAAAGTATATGTTATTGTTGCCATGTTATGTTGGACATGTTGATTATAGTATATGAACATATTGTATATGTGTATGTTTTGATGGCCTTGTGTATGGCCATCCATCTGTAGATATTCCCCACTAAGCTTTATAGCTTAGCACGGGTTATTTATCCGTGTAGGTACCTTCTAGAAAGACTTTTGCTCAGGGACGTTCTCTGCATCAGGAAGGGCCAACCATCAACTTATAACCTTGATGTAGGATGTTTTTTTTTTTTTGTAATACAGCTATCATATGTTTTGTATATGGCCAGTCATATTTTGATATGTATATAACCTATGTGGGATAATGTAACTCACTAGTAGTAAAGCTACGAAAGAACATGTGTGCATGTGATATGCATGAAGAAATATCCATATAGTTAGTATGCATGATACTAAGCATGAAATGAAAAATAGGAACAGACAGGTGGCATAAATAATAGTATATGAAATCGTATGGCATGATTAATGGCTAAGTGATGGTTAATTGAACATGTAGTATGAGCATGATTAATAGTATTCATGATACATGTGATAATAGGGTATTTGCATAAGGGGTGCTACAATCACACTTTAGTCTAACCATAAAAAAACAAGGATATCTATATTGGCCAACACTCTAAAACTTTATATGACGACAACTCTAGACACCTATAATAATAAATGACTAAACCTAAGCTCCGATACTACTAATTGTAGCACCCTTATCCTATAATCTATGCATATCACTTTACCCTTCTTATAATGCAAAGTTTAACAATGCAACTTAAACATAAACCAATTATATAGAGAACATATACTCAAACTTAATACCTAAGAGTGTTATACGATTAAAGCTTTACAATATACATTAAAGTCTTTTTTACAAAAATACAACAACTAATTAATATCTTACAATATACAAAGAGCCCAAAAATAAAAGACTATACTAGTCTATCTCGTTCACTTGAGTTGGCCATCCAGCTACAGATATCACCCCAACAACCTACACGGATGAAACACCCATGCTAAGCTATAAAGCTTAGTAGGAAACTAAAATCATGATAAATGACCGCATATAGTGATCGTCAACATGCACACAACATGCCCCAAATATAACAATGATCCATTTCAAGAAATGAAAGAAATTAAACATTTACATTTACTTATAGAAATCATAAAGTTCAACGGTAAGAATTTGCATTGACATTTCATTCACCATATATAATCATACAAGTTCCAACATCCATTAGACTTAAATTGAACTATTTATAATATGATTATTTGATTAATCAATGCTTAATCATAAAAGTATAGTTATCTACTATTAATTTCATAAACAATCTTCACAGATTTTGAAATTATCTTACATCTATTCTTGTATGTCTTGGATATACACACATTAGAATTATATAACAAATCAACACTTCCAATTACCATGAAGTTATTATATTACTGCAGGCTTATTTTATATTCCATAAGTTATTCATGTTATAACATATTAAATGTATCATAGAAATAAGCTTATCAACCAAACATAACACTTATATATCATCACCATGAATAACAAATACACGTTAAAGAATCTGTACATGCAACAATGTGAGCACATATATAATCATAAGAAAAATATTTCAAAAACAATGGTTGTTACTGTCTAACTTTTATAATCTTTAATATGCAATATGCTAATGCAATTACAAAATTGATGCATCCATTCAATATTATAATACTCTTTAACCTAATAAAAGTTCCTTCATAAATCTTGTATTGGCATACATATAAAAATAAGGTTTATGATCACAAAGGGCATATATATATATCATCAATTTAATCAAAGTATTAATATAATGCAAATTCATCATTTAACAATTAGCATGTATTTTTGATACTAACAATATTGGTTACATATATTTATTATTGGGCATTCCTTTAGATGCGGGTTTTGTATGCAATAAAAGGAATTTTATTATAGAATAGTATGAAGTTAATTAAGAACTTTCATGCCTTATTAAACTTTTCTTAACCTTTGATATTAAAGCCTGTACTATTCTAAAGAGGTTGATAACGGGTTATACAGTAGTACCCATAGGTACAAAATTGTTGATTATAACGGTGGCACCCGAAGGTACAAATAAGATACTCGAAGATATTAAACGGTGATACCTTATAGGGATAAAACTATATGATAAATTGATGGATCCAAACGGGTTCAAACAAATAACATAGACCCAAACGGGGTTAAACAAATAGCATGAAGCCAAACAGGGTCAAACAAATAACATGGACCC
This sequence comes from Excoecaria agallocha, assembly GCA_037975025.1. NCBI lineage: Eukaryota > Viridiplantae > Streptophyta > Magnoliopsida > Malpighiales > Euphorbiaceae > Excoecaria > Excoecaria agallocha. Next base: position 78,066,378 of record CM075807.1, read on the forward strand.
AAACGGGGTCAAACAAATAACATGGACCGGTCAAACGGACCCAAGCGGGGTCGGCTACAACCTAAATGGGGTTGTTCAAATCAATTGTAACTTTTAAATCCAAACTGGGTCACTGCAACTTTTAATTTCAAGTGGACTTAAACAAGTCAAAACTGTTCAGAAGCAGCTGCAAGGTACCCTTATAGGCATGCCTATCTATCCACATTAGACTCAATGCAGGCAATTAAATCCCTTTGATTTATCTTTCAAATCATATACATATATTTATGTATATATGTACAACTATGTGCGTAGTTTCATATACATGTTCATGTATGGACTTTATGTCAACATGATATCATAAACATGTATGAGCATAAATAAGTTGTACTCTTGATCCATTCAAATGCATGTAGTTCATTCACATGTATGTGATAACGATACTTATCATCATGCAATCTTAAATTCCAATATTTATTTATTATATACAAACATACAAATATTTCCCATGACTTCAAGATATACAGTAAATTTTAGAATCATATATTGAGTATGCATATCTCTTTACACATTTTTCTATCATACTCGTGTATCACATTCATAGAAATCAATGGAGATAAGTGTACACATGTATGTTATCATTATATAATTGTGTATTTATACAATTAACTATGAACACATGCTTTATATCATTACTCTTAAACATATTTCACAAGACAAGCACAATCAATCAACATAATATAACCAAGTAAAATTAATCATCTATATTTATATTTCAAGGTTGATGTCTAATACTATAGTGTATTAGCAAATCAAATAAATTGATATTAATTTCCTATATTCCTAATTAGCTATAATACTTTAACATTTCATTATCAACTTCATAGTTGATTAATTGTGTACAAATATACACTATCGTTTGATTAAATATATATATAAGCATAATTTCATATAATCATCCATGTACATATTTTTGAACATTCATGTATATACATAACATTTCAATCAAATATTTTACATGCTATTTGTAAATCAATGTATTTTCATGTATACATATATTTAACATAACAACATTTAACACTAAATATTGAAAATTCAGCCTTTAGAATTCTGCACAGTGGCAGAGTTTCAAATCCAACTTATATGCAATTTTTGACCTTGAAAACGTCATTTTTAGCACATTTGTCCTTCTGTAAATATGATCCCCTATGTTTCCCATTTCTAGAACATCTAAAATCATTTCAATATCACTTCCATAAATCAAGATATTTACACTTTATTAAATAATGTTCCTATTAACTGTGTTGTGTATAGGTTTGGAATTAAGCTGAAATTAGACAAGCTAAACCAAATAATTAGGCTTCACTTTCTTCATGAAAAGTATAGGTTTAGAAGTCTATTTTTCACAGAATTTAACCTCATAGTGTTTTGTTCACTATACAAGGAGATATATCATATTTTCCACAATCTATTCCAAAACCGAGAATAACAGCTCACTACAATTTCAACTGAAAATTTGGATAGCATACAAATATATTTGGCCCTAGGTATCTTATGTAAAGTTGTAGGTATGTTTCTTATATAAAATATAAAATTATAATTAACTCAATTGACGTTTTCTAGCCAAAATTATGCTCTAATTTCAGTAACTAGTTTATGATGCTTATATGTTTCTATTTATTAAAGATTCCTAAAATTTATTCTCATTACATTTGTTCAACTTATCCTACAAAAATATTCATGGTTATTCTCTAATTATTTACATGAAAGTAAGAGAATACTAATACCCTATATGTCTAATTTCCAAAACATCAAGAATTACCTTAATATCACATTTATACCTCAAGATAATTAAGAAAAACCAGAATAGTTCATAATACAGAAAACAGTTTTTATCACCAATTATAAAATTCATAGAAAAATATGCATACATAATTAGACAAAAGTTTCTTCATGAAAGTTGTAGTCATAAATATCTAGTTTGCCCAAAATTTTGTATCATCTCATTTTGAGTCTTCTACAATAAAATATTACCAAAATACTAAGGCTAGTTCACTGTAACTGGACAGAAGTTCACATTTGATTTCAAATCAAGATTAATCAAACTTAAAAGTAGAATCAAACAAAAGTTCCTGCTACAAAAATAAATGTCCACATCTTAGGTGTAAAAATAAACTGAAAACACCAAAATTAGAGTTGTATAACTTAAGATATACTCAAAAAATAGAAACCATTCCGTAGTGATCGTACACAAATTATATATATATATATATACTTTTTTTACCAAATGACACATGCAAAGTGAAAATTTTATATTTCTATCTCTAAAAACTACATCACCAACTAAAAATGCATCTCTCACATATATAAATCAACAATTCCAGCAACAAGAACCACATGCAACATGAATAATATTCCCAAACCTGAACATGCAACTTAAATTTTTCACAAATCCTTTAATTTCTTTCTCTTCCTTCTTCTCCAATCTTCTAACTCCCTTCTACCCTTGTAATCTTCTTTAGTTTAGCCTTCCTTCCATGCATGCAACTAAAAAAAACATAAGGTGGATTTGTTCAAGTATAATGGTTTGATTTGCAAGAGATATAAGAGAGAGAGGGATGAGAGATATAGAAGATTGCTGATTTTTGATTTAAAGAGAGAGAATGGTAAAGTGGACATTAGGCTTTTTCTTTATTTTCTACATAAAATCTGTTGTCCCTCACTCTCCAGCCACTCTTTATTCTCTCTTTAACATACATAAGTTCAAATTTATAGTCGAAAGAAAATCCCCTACTTGGTCCTTCAACAATTTGTATGTCCCACTTTTTCCCTACAATTTTTGCATGTTACTAATTGTGCTTTCAGCTTTTTACTTTTCTTAAATCAACCCCTCACATTCTATCTCTTTTTAAAATTCCCCCACTTAATCTTTATTTAAAAATTAGCCTCTAAATTTATATCCCCTTTTTATTTAGCCCTCAAACTATATATTATCACTTGACTATTGTATCCTTTATCACAGGCAGTTTTTTGAATTCGATTTGTATGCAATTTTTGACCTTAAAAAGGCCATTTTTAGTAAATTTTATCTTCTACAAACTTGTTGAACTATGTTTCTAGGTTTTAAAACATCAAGAATCATCACAAAATCGTTTCTATATTTGTAGATATGTACTTAACACTGAGGTCTGCGCCTAGTGACTAGGCAGCTGACTGTTCCGCATTTATGTTTAAATATAGCCTAGTTAAAGATAGATTTGAATCTTGGTTTCTTCATATGAAATTTGGATATGGATGTCTATTTTTAAACCCAATTGAAATCATCTAATTTGGTGCTCTATAACTCGAGATATAGGTAAAATAGTACCAAAAGGTCAAGCAGAATGTTATAATCCATTCAACAATGTTTAATTAGACTTTGCTAATCTGAAATTGCCCTTGAATTATTCTAGGGCCTATTTTGGGTCCTTATAGTCATCCTCGTGCTTAAACGGGCAATGAAAAGATGTTAGAAAATCTCTTGCATGCGAAGGATACACTTCTGATGTTTTTTTGATAAGGGCACCCCAACCAATGTTTCTATCATTGTAATAATTTTCGTCCAAAGATCGGCAACTACAATGTCAAGAAAGATTCTATTTAAATGCACTAGATTTACATATATGGCTATCCCAAAGTACTCATATAGTTTGACATTTTTCAAATCAACATAAGGTGGGATGTGTAGTCCTAATGAACTGGAAGTACCAACATGCCTTGGAGCTACTACAAAATTTAGAGTAGCAAAAGTGAGTGTCTAAAAGTTAAAGTTCAAAAAAATCATCCCAAGAGAAATAAGTCAAAATTAAACCAAGTTCATCAATTATCGATGCATCATTTTAAGTGGCTAAAGAGTGGATATCAAGTGTGGAAAAAAAAAGCAATGACATATGAGATTGGTTAAAGATGGTTGAGACTAAGAAAAATGAAGCAAAAGAATTGAACTCAATCATTAAGATGTTTCATCAAACACATGGTGTACATACAATTACTAAGCCAATTTAAAAGCAATCTCAACAAAATACCAAGCTAACAATTAAAATCATACTTCAATCTCAAACAACAAGTAAGCTAAGAGCAATTTGAATGTAAGTGAACATTATATGAATGAAAAATCAAGGTTAAACAAATCTAAATTCAAGAATACTAAGCCCACACCAAATCAATCCATATAATATAAGAATGTAAATGGAAAGATTAAACAAAGTATAGAGCATTTACTTGATGATATGAGGATGAGAAGTGATGAAAAACTAAAGTTAGAATTGTGTGCCTCGGGTAGGGAGGTGTTCATCTCAGGTAAGGGAGAGCAAACATGGCTAAGAAATAAGCTTATCTCGATAGAGGGAGGGGTGAGGGCCTTTTATAAGCTTGGTTCATCGATGGAGAGAGAATGGCCCTCGATGGAGGAGATTTGCTCAGTATAAGGGAGAAGAGTCCCTCGATTGAGGGAAATTTCCCCTCTACCAAAGAGAATGTTATTGGATGAAAGAGTGGGTATGTGCCTCGGTAAAGGAAAAATCTCCTCTACTCAAGAGAAAGTTATGGGACAAGGGAGCAAGGCTCCCTCGATGGAAGAGATATCCCCTATATCTAGGTGATGATCTTGAAAACTTCAAGGTAAAAATATTTTAACACTTTATTACTCAAATCCCCTCAATGAAAATTAATCCCCTTTAATTTTTCCTCTTTCCTTCTATGACTTCACCTCCACATGATTAACAAAATCCACACAAGGTCTCTAAAAATTAAGTCAAACAAAACTCTATTTACACACCACCTTGAACACTTTACCAAAAACTTAGACAAAATCATTAATAGACTAAATGAGAGACAAACATACCCTATTAAGCTGCAATCCAAATCCACACCACACTTTGAGTATAAATAACTTGCCTTTTAATTCATGAATTAAAAAATATAGCAAAAAAAAACTAAAGCTCACACTTCAATAATGAAAACAAGCTAAAGAAATACACAATCAAATCAAAGCAAAATTAAAGATTTTAGTTCTGAATTTATAAAGTCTTCAGGTAGACTTTGTAAAACGACCTTGCTTGTCATGGAGAACCAAGTTTGCTTCAGTAACCTCCAATTAAGTAATATGATAAGGCTTCAATCTGTGGTCATTAACTATGTATTTGCGTACATCCTTTTTAATTCTTAATAGTGATCACTCGGAATTCATTGTTTAAAATCACTTGATATAGCCCCATCAATTGAGGTTTTAGCTTACCTATAAACAACCTCAATCGACTACTATAGTGTAAAATGAACATCCTAGGAAAAAATTCCTTCAAACCATGCCAACACTTCATTTTGTCCTTGTATAAGGGAGCATTATCATATAACCATTGTCAAAACTCCTTAAGTTCATTGAGCTGCAAACATCTCTTTTCACTTACACATCTTAGATCAAAATTAAGCAACCTTATAGCCTAATATGCCTTGTGTTCTAGTTTGAATGGCAAATGAAATGCTTTCCTAAATACTAACCTAAATGAAGACATACATATAGGGGTCTTAAATGCAGTTTCATAGGACCAGAGAGGCTTATCTAACCTTTTAGACCAATCTTTTCTAGCATTATTAATAGTTTCTTTAATATTGATTTCAACTCCATATTTGACACTTCAACTTCCCCATTTGCTTGGGGGTGATAGTGGGTTGTAATCTTATGTTTAACGCCAAATTTCCTCAGCAAGGATTTAAATTGATGGTTGATAAAATGTTTGTCCCCATCACTAATAATAGCCCTTGGTGCCCTAAACCTGGTCAAAATATTCCTCCTAAGGAATTCAAACACTACTCGAGCATCATACATCCTAGTAGCCACTGCTTTTACCCACTTAGTCACATAATCTACAACAATTAGGATGTACTCGAACCCCAAAGTATTTGGAAATAGCCCCATAAAGTAAATTCCCCAAACATCAAAAATTTATACTTCTAGGATAATATTCATAGGCATCTCATCGCTTTTTGATATATTTCCTACATATTGATAGCTATCATAGGAATCTACATAAGACTTAACATCAATAAATAAAAGGCCAAAAGAAACCTAACTGTAGAATTTTTACCATTATGTGATATGGTCCATGGTGACCTCCATCCTCTCCTTCATGACATGGTCTAATTATATCTACTTGCTCCTCATTCAAAATGCATCTTTGGAGCACCTGGCTGACTAAGGATATTTAGAATGAAGTCTCATTTGTTTCAAGGTCTTACAATCATGTGCCTCACACATGATAACTTAAACTGAAACAACATTCTTGGATAATTCTATCGATTGATATGCACAGGAATACAATAGATAAAACAAATGCCTCATTTATTAACTAAAGTATTTTATTATAATGTATTGGGACTAGGGCTTACACTAACAGTTACAACAATAGTATTTAAAAAATTATAATAATTATAATATTTTAAAAATAGAAAAAAATTCGGTTGAACCGATCGAATCATGAACCTCCAACCTTATCGAGTTTTATCCGATCCGATTTTAATAACATTGCTGGATATTCGGCTGCCTCATTGCTTTTATGTTCTATTGTGCACAATCTAACCATAATCGAAAATGAAAGGTTCCCATCTAGTGTTTTGATTTTTTTTTCAGTTCAATCAGTTTGTTTTTAAATGTAACGTTCAATTTATTTAATTTGATTTGATTTTTAAAAATTTTGAAGGAAAAAAAAAATCAAAAAACCTTTTAAAAATTGCGTCGTTTTAGATTTATGTATTTCATATTTACATTTTAATATATAATATATGTTATATAAATAGAAAAATTAGTTGAACCGAACTAAACCAATCCAATATGATTTGATTAGTTTTATTCTATCTTCCATAAAAATTCAATTTGGCTTGCTTTCTAAATTATAGAAGTTTGATTTTTGTTTGAATCTTTTGGTTTGATTTATTAATGGATAATCTTGCTTTTATTTTTAAAAAAAGGAAAATTATTAGGGCAAATGCATAATTCGAAGGAGGACCAAATCTCAAGGGAAGGCGATCAAACTAGAAGGTTCCAAATTTTGAGATGAGTCATCAAGGAGGAAAATTCTAAATTGTCTAATTTATACATATTGCTATTTTCTCATTTATTTTCTTCATTGTCTATATAACATGCATGAAAAAGATGGTTTAAATTTAACTCAATTTGGAAAATAGTTTATAAACTTAGAATTGTTAAAATTTTTATAAAAATTATTTTATTTTTATAATTAATCAATATTTGATATTTAACAAGCCTTTTTACATTTAAGCTAAAAATTTAGAATATAAAATACAAGCGAAAATTTACGAATATATATAACAAAATCACTTTAATTAATTTTTTGCGAAAAAAAAACTCTGAAAAATTTAGCCGGCATGCTCGATCATTACAACATGAGCACATAGCATTCAATGTGGCACCACATCAGCATGAAACGTATCAAGTTTGCCACATCAACACATACATAAACGGAAAAATAGTATTTAAAATTGCCACACGTCATGCTGACGTGATGCCCTGCGAGACGTTATGCGTATATGTTGTAGTGACCGAATATATCAGCTAGATTTTTTATTTTTTTTATCGAAAATCGATTAAAATAATTTTATTGTATATATTTAAAAAATTTAATAATTATTATATTAAAAAAATATAAATTATTGTAAAATTGGCTATAAATTAGTGATCATGTATAAATCAATTATCAACATGTAATTAGCATGGTTTCCAGTATTAACGGAGAGTAAGATAATATAAAAATGTAAAGCAAGAATAATTGTGAAATTATTGGTGGGACCAAACAGTGAATTAGGAGTGAGTTGAAAAGGATTTTTGGGTTGGCGTGAACCCTAACATTGGCCCAACTCCACTCAACTGTTCTTTTGGTACAACAACTGTTTGTACAAAATCAACTCGGAGATTGACGATAATTTTTGAATAATCATCATGCTTAATCAACGATTTAAAACTAATTTTACGGGTAATGTCACTTAAGGCCTTATTTATAAATCAAAAATTACATTTTTTATTTTATTTTATGCGGTAGCTTATTATTAGCTAGATATATAATAAATAATTATGTAATATATTTTTATATTTCAGAAATTAAATAATTGACATCTCAGCAAAAATAATAGGACCGGGCCTTAAACCACAATAAGTGATATTAGGCTAACAGCCGAATTATATCCGTGATCATCCCTAATTTAAATCTAGTTTAACTTTAAAAATTAGCTTATAAAATGATAAGTATTTCATTTTTATAATTATTTGATGTTGGGTATTTAATAATATGTATCTATTTTATAATTATAAAATTCAAATAGTGAAGAAATTTCATGATTATAAGATTAAAATAATGAAGAAAGTAGAAAAGAATGCATATAGTAATATCATTTTTGAAAGATTTTTATCAAGAATTCTTTAAAAAAAATTCTGTAAAATTATTTTAAAAAACTACACGTCCACGTTACATTCATTACATAAAGTTTTTTAAAATAAGAAACTTTGACTTTAAAAAAAAAGAATTTTTGAAATTAAATTTTTTTTTTCGATGATATAATCATAACAGAAAAGAAATATATGAAAGCCAGATATGTCCTACCATCATCAATAATTGTTTTAAAGTAACTTTTAAGTGTCGTTATGTAGACTGTCCTGCATTAACTTTGCACAATTATCAATATTTAAAGGGGTAAGGGGAAATCATTTATCTGTAGGATCTTTCCAAGAATTCAAAATATCCAAAAGACTTTTTTGGCTTGATGCAAAGACATGCATACATGTGTATTAAGTCTATCAAATCTTTTTATACATACACACCCTGTATCTATATGATTTCAATTGCACTTAATTGCCATCATCCTATTAAAATTAAAATTATAGAAAATTTTAATCGGTAAAATTTACTTTTTTAAAAATTTTGTGTATTGAATCCATTTAAATTATATATTTTTTTTATTAGATCTTCATCCTTTAACCTGATATAACGGATAATTTCTCATAAACAATACGTTGATATGTATATTTCAACCTCTGATTACGCAACTAATGCTAGCAAAATCATTTTCAATTGAATTTCTAAATTTTTAAATTTTCTATATTGAACTCTTAAATTTTTACAATTTTTTATATGGGATCCTTTTACAAAAAATACTCAAAAATATATATGCGTTGGTTCCATTAATGAAGTAATAGTGACCTAATTAAGGATTTATATTTTTTTATAAAAGGATCCAATATAAATAAATTTTATAAGTTCGGGGATCTGAAAATAGATTTTTCCAATTTAATTTCCATTACTTCAAGTGACATATATAATTGTATTTTATAAATAAAGTACAGTAAATTGTAAATTTCTTGGCTAGATAGAGGTAATGGTGTATTAGTCTATAATTAATTGGTGCAATTGAGTCCTAAAATCTCTTTTCTGCAGATAAGATTCAGGTGATGGTGAACCTAACAAATACTGATTTCAAGTATATATAGAATGAGCTTTCCTAGCCATATGAAAGACCAATAATTAATTAGTTACTTGTTTAATCTGCCAAAATACATATTGCTAATTTGACCAACTGTCCAGCAAGTTAAATAATCTTTCAATTTCTGCGAGCTAATAATAAACAGATAAGCACCGAAAATGGCAAGAGAAAGAGTGTCACTTTCATATTTGTTTGCTTTGTTAGGGATGTGAGCACCATGACCACAAATTTGTCTGATAAAAGTCTTTAGTGTCACATGCTTCTATACTTATAATACAAACAAACCACTCTGCAAATATATTCTCACTCAACCCATTCTTGACCCTTATAAGGCCAAAATACCTACAATTTCATTATCTCCTTCTGTTAACTGCAACAAACTCTCTGTTTAAGATGGTAATTTCTTCTTTAAACTGCTGCTTATTATCTCGATCTTGTTAACTCTAATAATATGTTGATTTTGAACAGGTTTTAGTAGCTAACCATGGGAACAAGGAAGGTGGAAACCATGACTCGGGGGTTGATTTTAGAGGAAATCCAGCAGACAAGTCGAAAACCGGTGGATGGCTTGCTGCAGGGCTAATCTTGGGTGATTTTTCTTAACAAGATTGATATGTTTATGTTCTGGTCTAACTTTTTTTTTTTTTTTTTTAAGCTGCAATACAATAATACTTTTTGCAGGGACTGAATTGTCCGAGAGAATATGTGTGATGGGCATATCAATGAATTTAGTGACGTACTTAGTAGGAGACTTGCATATTTCATCTGCAAAATCTGCGACTATTGTTACTAACTTCATGGGTACTCTCAACCTTCTTGGCCTCCTTGGAGGATTCTTGGCTGATGCTAAACTTGGCCGGTACTTAACGGTTGCAATCTTTTCATCTGTAGCTGCTTTGGTAAGCCTATCAACTTAGAATCATTCTCAAATTAACATAAAACTTGCGGCTTCTAATAATTGGAACTTGCAGGGGGTTACTATGCTTACACTTGCCACAACCATCAGTAGCATGAGGCCTCCTCCATGTGATAATTTCAGGAGACAACACCATCAGTGTATTGAAGCCAATGGGAATCAGCTAGCTTTGCTATACGCAGCACTTTATACAATAGCACTTGGTGGTGGTGGAATCAAGTCCAATGTTTCGGGTTTTGGATCGGATCAATTCGATGCGTTGGACCCAAAAGAGGAGAAGAAAATGATATTCTTCTTCAATAGATTCTACTTCTGCATAAGTATTGGGTCCTTGTTTGCTGTAGTAGTACTTGTGTACGTACAAGATAATGTTGGAAGAGGATATGGGTATGGAATCTCTGCAGGTTCAATGGTGATAGCAGTTGCTGTTTTGCTTATTGGGACACCTTGGTATCGTTTCAAGAAGCCTCAAGGAAGCCCTTTGACGGTTATATGGAGAGTTACATTCTTGGCATGGAAGAAAAGAGGTCTTCAATATCCTTCTCATCCTACTCTTCTTAATGATTACCACAATTCAAGAGTTCCCCACACGGATAAGTTCAGGTAAGTTGGTTTACTTAACCATTTTTTTGCTTTTTCTTTTCCTTTCGATCAAAATTGAAATTTTCGTTTGATTTGATTCATTAGATGTCTCGACAAGGCAGCGATTATAGACCATCAATCCTTCGCAGAAGGCAAAAAAAATGACCCTTGGATGGTATCTAACGTAATGGAAGTTGAGGAGGTGAAGATGCTACTGAAACTTATTCCTATTTGGTCTACATGTATCCTCTTCTGGACAGTCTACTCTCAAATGAATACTTTTACTATTGAGCAAGCAACCTTCATGAACCGAAAAATTGGGTCTTTCGTGATTCCATCGGGCTCATTGTCTGCTATTCTATTCATCACCATTCTCCTCTTTACATCCATGAATGAGAAGCTCATTGTTCCTCTGGCTCGAAGTCTCACCCACAACGTGCAAGGCATCACGAGTCTTCAGAGGGTTGGTACTGGACTCATACTCTCAATAGTTGCAATGGTGGCTTCTGCTATAATTGAGAAATATAGAAGGAACTCTGCTGTCGAACATAATTCTCAGATCAGCACATTCTGGCTCGTCCCGCAATTCTTCCTGGTGGGTGCTGGGGAGGCTTTTGCTTATGTTGGACAACTTGAATTTTTCATCAGAGAGGCACCAGAGAGGATGAAATCAATGAGCACAGGCCTTTTTCTAAGTACATTGTCAATGGGATTCTTTGTGAGTAGCTTGTTGGTCTCTTTGGTTGACAAAGTGACTAACAAGAGCTGGCTAAGAAGCAACTTGAATAAAGGGAAGTTATATAACTTCTACTGGTTGCTAGCCGTGCTAGGATCATTGAATTTTCTCATTTTCCTCGTGTTCGCGATGAGACATCAGTACAAAGTCCAGCAGTATATTCAGCCTGAGAATGATTGTGGTGAGAAGGAGCTCAAAACTTCTAATTCTGATGATCTGATGGCCATAGAGATGGAGAAGGAAGGGCCTCCAGTTTGATGCTCTTATTTTACTAAATTTTGAGGCCAATAGGAACATAATAATTCATAGTTGTATTCTTCAAGAGTCTATTGCAGGATGTGTAATTCAATCATTCAATTATTGTCAAACTTCCAAGAGAAATATTTTATGAACATCATCAAAGATTTTAACCAACAAGTCTTAAACTCGTAACTATATTTCCGGTAGTTATCAAAATAGAATTACTATCAACCCAATTCAAACGTAATCATATTAAAAAAAAAAAAAAAAGCAACGGAATTGTTGGACTTGGGTGTGACTAAACAGTAGTTTTTCAAACAAAAATCTCGACAAACTATATTGCCAAGAATAGTTGGACTTGGGAACCGTAACAAAACGGGGGAAGACGATGAAAATTTTTTGTTTTCTCTCTCCTAGTTATACAAATTTTATTGCATGAAGATGTCTTGGTGGCTTCTCCTGTAGCCACATGTTTTTCACTGCCTTTGATTTAGTGAATTTATAATTTTATTCTTTTACTCGGTCTCCATTTTTATTTAATCATCATATATTCCCAATTGATCACTAAACTTTTTGTTTCCTTCAATTGAGTCCAACTCTTTTATTATCTCTTTGAATTGAATCCAAATTCTAATTTCTCATTTCACCAATGCACGCTATTAAGCATTTAAATTTAGTTTATAATTCAAATAGCAAAATTTGGGGTTTACAGATTCACTAACATTTCCACTGGCCTCGTGACATGAAATATCATCTTTTAAAATTTTAGAGTTTATTATGTTCTCTTTTATTTGAATAAGTTGGGCTTTTAAGACTTTCCAAACCGCCTTTTGCACTTTCATCTTTGGCATGAAGCTTAGACTTCCACTAGGATTTTTCTGGTGAAGGTTTAGAGTTTAGGGCTTTATTTCCTTTACTCTTGGCAATTCTATTCTTTTCGTAGCCATCTTCTCCTTCTGGTTTGACCAATTCTTTCAAATTGGTCGTCAGCTTCCTAGGGAATTTTGAAGCAAAGTGTCCAAGTCGCTTGCACAACCAACATATATCAATTGGATGCCTATGTCATTTCCCGTGATCAATTGGATGCATATGTCTTTCTCAACAAAATATGCTTTAGGACAAGTTGGGACTTTACATGTAAAATTGCGGACTTAGCCTGTATTAGTCTATCCCAGCCCACAAACAAATCTCTCATATTATTTTGATTTTTTTTTTTTGGGTCTGAACATTAATTTAATTTTTCATATAGGATTTTGTTAAACATATTATGAGCTTTTTGTTCTAAACTTTAATTTTAGATATTTTTTTATGGACTTTTACAAAAATGCTTAAAAAAAAAGAGATCTGTCCAAAAATACCCTTCTCTTTTTCCCTTTTAAAATTACCTTTTTAAAAATTTTCATTTTTAAAAAATACCTCCTCTTCATTAAGTCTTTATTTGTATTGTATTTGTATCGCCTCCTTCTCTTTATTTAAATTGTAGGTTATTTCTTTCATCCTCCAAATCACCAATAGGCATTGCCCCTGAACTGAATATGTCATGAATCCACCTACCATTTCCCATTGACTTTGGGTTCTAATCCCTTGTGAGTTAGGCCAGAAACAGACTTTCTCTAATAAAATGCCGCATCCATTTATCAATGGAATTTCTTGTTTAGTTAGTCAAGACATCATTATAATTGGCCGCCTAACAAGGGATGCGACGTAACTGAGTAATACTTCAAATTGGCTTTGTACAAACACAGACAGATGGCTTTTTCATGTTAACCCCACCGTCACATTGGTTAATCTCTATTAAAAACCTAGCTATTGCATATATTATTTTAATTAATAAGCTAACCAATAACAAACAAATTAGGGAAAAAGTAAGCTTCCAAGACCTCCTCTTCCCCTTGAACGTGTCAAGGAATAGCAATGGAGTGCAAGTTCATTTATTACGATATTGTCTTGAAAGTACAACAAAAGATAAAGAAAGAGTTCTAAGTTTGATCAATTTGACTATGTTCTTGATCAATTGAAGCACTGGAGCTCGGATGACCTCAAGCTGTTTTCAACAGCTTTTCCCCTGCACCGTGTTATAATGCTGATAAGTGGAGCTGAACAGAAAATCATTCGCATTGGTGGACCTAACTAGCCTGAAAATCCGATTCAAATGGTGATGCGGATAAGACTGACCTGCATATTTCGCTATTTATATATGTGATTGTGTATAATGTGTAACCATCTTCCTGTGATATATATCATCACTATTCACTTCCTTATCTGATATTTGGTGGCATCATTAATTCTTTATTAATGGACACCAATAATCTCTGTCCCTTGGTTGCTTGCATTTCCTTCTCTCAAAAATGCTTGCAGCTCCTGATGTTATTGGTCAAGGGTAATTTGGAGTTTGAATATAAGACATTACTACAATTTGTCTTTTTTTTTTTTGGCAAATGAAGTTAGCACACTTCGTAATTTTCTTGAGTGTGTAATTTAAAATTTTGATTAAATTAGTCATTATAATTTGTTTGTTTGATTGTTTATGTGGGGATGCATATACAGTTATAAAGGGATAACAGGAGGAAGAGAGATAAGGTAGGTAGTTGCAGAGAAGTTGGATAAAACTAAAGCGACCATGGATGATTCTGTCAAATCGACAGCGGAACTTATTATTGAAACTATACAGAAAGCTAATGAGAAGATGAAAAGAACTTTGTCGCCGAACCAACCACATAACGAGCTATGATTTTTTATTAGGCTTCAATATTTTTAGTTGTTTAGTGTTTATTTTGTAATAAAAATAAGTTTGTGGATAATATGAAGATGAACAGGAAATGTGATATTTGATGAATTTGTATAAGTTACTAACTTGCATTTATAAAATTAGTAACATTTAAAATATCTCAAAGCATTAAAAAGTTTTAATAACAAATGAAAATGGTAAATAAAACCTGGTGTTTCATTTGTTGCTTACAAGATATTTGTGAAAATATCTATATAAACTTATTGACATGAGAATTGATATTTGAGTTGAGATATTTTTACATATTTATTTTAAATTATATGTTTATTTTAGTGTTTGATTAAAGATAAAGGAGAATGGAATGAGATAACAATTTTGAAAATTTTGAAATTAAAGAAGCATTATGCATTTCAAAGCAGAACTGAAATTTTATATATCAATTGGTATATTTGGTATATCTCAATATACCAAAATTTAGATAATGATTTTTAAATTTGAAATTTGATATATCAACGAATATACTTGGTATTCTAATTCCAAATAATGAATTTTAATTTTGGATTTTCATATACTTATGGGTATACTTAGTATACCAATTGGTATAACAAATCCTAGATGATATTTTTCAATTCTAGATTTTGATATATCGGCTGGTATATCAATTGATATATCAAATTTCAAATAATGATTTTCAATTTTAAAATTTGGATATATCAATTGGTATATCAAATTTCAAATAATGATTTTCAATTATGGATTTTAGTATTACCAGTTGGTATACTTGGTATACAGAAAATGTTATGCTCTTTACACTAAAACAGGTACAAATGAATCATGAACATATTTCCACTATTTTACTTTTTAAAGCACAACTCATCATTCCCATGCAACAACAATATAATATCAACCATTTCTATCATCAATCACACAACAATTATAACTTATAAATTAACTTAAATCAAATAAACATATAAAGAATAAACTCTCAAACTTCAAAAGCTTACCACTTTCACTTCCTAGAGCTCTTCCTTTTCTTTTCCCTTGCCTTTACTACTTTTTTTTTCAACCACTAATATAAAACATCACTCAATCACTAATCAAGATAACACATACATATTCCAAAAATAGGAAGAGGAAGAAGAGGGTTTCTTATATATGAAACCATACTTTACTCACCTTACTAGGCTCTTAAAACAAACTAAAGACATAAACACCTTGTATATAAGAACTTGAAGAAAGAAGAAACATAAAAAAGAAAAGAAAAGAAAAGAAAAAATTGGCTAGAACCTTTGCCCAAAGAATGGCCGACGCTCTCATAAGGAAAGGCAAATTTTTTTTTTCCTTTTTCCCATTTCTTTCTTGCGTATTTTCCATCATTCTAGAATAAACACATGCATGATTCTTATTGGGCCACTTATTTGACCCTAAAAATTTTACTCTTACTTCCTATTCTTTTACAAATTTTTACATTTGGCATGAAGTTCATAATATAAATTTCAATCAAGTCCTCCTTACTTTAACAATGCACATTCACCCGCAAAGATGAAAAATTTACAAAATTACCCTTTATGATTACATTAATTTCGATTATGTCCGTAACACATTTATAAATATTTATCAATGTATACTTTAGGACATTACAATTCTATGTCCCTTAAAGAATTTCATCCTCGAAATTCTTCCTATATTGCTTGCCAAATCTGATCACTTGCATTCATATAACTATATCTTTATCCCTGTCAAATACTATCCAATACGATATTTTCCTACTTCTCTTATTTTGTACTTTATCATGTTGAGATTCGATCTAACTTCATCTCTTTATAACAATACTCTCATTTTGATATCATAATATCACTACACTCACTTTATATCCTGCTAGTTCTTCTTTCCGGTTGGGATCTTTACATGTAATTTGATTCTTTTAATGTTTTGTCAAATGATGCTGATGTAATGCTGTGAAAGAATGATAGGATGCGGGACAATTTGAAGAATAGTGTTTTTTGGATAAATAATTGGGAAAATGGGGTGATTTGCAAAATAATTGGGGAAAAGGGGTATTTTTCTCATTTTCGCTACCTATTTGGGCAGAAATGGCAGAGGGAATAACGTTGCAGGCGTCCATTTGCGCTGCATGGCAGAGGGAATCACATCATTTTCGCTGGAGTCTTGGGCGGAAGTTGAGGTTGTCTGACACGCGTCCATTTTCGCTGGACTGTTGGGTGGAAATGGCAGGGAATCCTACAAGTTCACGTGGTCACAGTATATTTACACAGAAACTTACACAGTAAATCTTCAATATAAGGCAGTATCGGCATTTGTTGAGTTTCATCAACATTTGCTTCTTTTACCTGGGTTTACTTGCTTCTTTTACATTGAGTTTGATGGGTATTTTTTGCTAAGGGTGAAGGATTGAAGATTATTTTTGTTGAAGATTTGGTGCTTTAATTAGTAAGTTAATGTTTTAATTTATTTCAACCTTAACTTTAAAGAAAATAAATATTATTTAAATGTATGTATAAATGGAGTGTTATATGAAGTAAAATAATTTAATTTATTTTTATAATGTATTATAAGTTGAGAAAATGTATAATTTCTAAATGTGTGTATAAGTTGAGTATGAAATAAACAAAATAATTATATGCCTATAAGTAAGTTTGGTTAGTTGGAAAATGTATATTATTTAATTTTATTTTAAATAAATTTGTTAAGTTGAGAAAATGTATATTATTCAAAGGTATTTATAAGTTGATAATTTTTTCTGCAAATATAGAAATTTTTTATGTTAATATAGGAATTTTGTTATTGATATAAGAAACATAGAAATTTAAATTTTTGTAATTATAATATATCTAAATGGAATGTCTTCTAAAATATATATATATATATATATATATATATATATATATATATATATATATATATATATATATATATATATATATATATATATGCATTGTATATGATACTAAATTACTATATAAGTTTTTAATAAATATTATAATATTTTATGTTATAAGGGTTTTGTTAATATAATATTTTTATCACATTTAAATGTAGGTATTTTTTAAAAATGAACTACTTTCAAAACCAGCCTTACATAAATCCAGGACCACGCGTTGATGATCTATTGACGCTCAAAGGAAAACACCGGGCAGATGCATTGTGGAGCAATGTTGTAAGTTTAATTTAAAATATTCATAAATAGAAATATTTTTATACGCAGCGTATATATTGAATAATTTAAGTAATGTTAATTTAAATGAATAATTTTTTTATTTGTTAGGTTGAACATAATGTATTATATATTCGAAGGGCCAGTATGGAGAGTCATTATGCAAATATTGATGAAAAAATAATATCGTATTTAAGATTGGCTGAATTTTATGAGGTAGCTCAGATAGGTCCCATGCATGTTGATGCGAATTTGGTAACTGCACTTGTAGAGAGATGGAGACCGGAGACGCACACGTTTCACCTCGCAGTTGGTGAAATGACTATCACGCTACAGGATATAGAGATATTAACCGGTTTATCCATCAATGGGCGTACGATAACTGGACGTGTGAAATATAATTGGCCAATACTCTGTCAGCAACTGTTACGACATATGCCAAGTGAAGATATGCTGAAAGGTCATTCGGTTAAACTAAGATGGTTGACAAACACATTTGGTTTTTTGCCAGTCGATGCTACTGATTACGAGATACAATGCTTCACCCGTGCATGGATACTGCGTTATATTAGTGGATTGTTGTGTCCATCACAAGCAAATAATTATATCCATTTGATGTGGCTTTCCCTTTTGGAGGATTTAGAAGAAGCCGGGAGTTACAGTTGGGGGTCGGCATGCTTAGCTTGGCTATATAGGAATCTTTGTCATGCTACACGTCCAAGTGCCCATGGTGTTGGTGGTTATCTATTGTTATTACAGATGTGGGCATGGGAAAGGCTTCCTTCATTTCGACCTTCTTTTGTAGGTGAATGTGTGATCAATCAAACAATACCATATGGATATAGGTATTTATTTAGTAATTTATGTCTTTATTTATTTCTGTAGTTAATTAATTTATTATTTTATAATAGGTGGCAATCTCCTCTAAATTTGAACAACAGTCGTTACAATGATGTACATACATATCGCGTTATTTTAGACACTCAACATGATCATGAGGTAATTATTATGTATGATATTTACGAAAATATATGATATTTTAACTACATTACTGATCATATTACTAATTCTAATAAGGTGGAATGGCAACCGTACGAAAGGGGTGATGCATATATTGCCTTCGTTTTGTACGAATGGATAGCGCATTTGGCGATCAGTCGTGCCTTTATCTTGTTTTCATATCATTGAGTGGCACCAACTGGATCGTTGTCTAAGGAAATTTGGAATGGACCATCCCATTCCGAGACCTCCAATGATGGATGATGCAGTACATGCAATCGATTTGAGGGGAAATTATGATAAAAATTTTAAAAACATGTTTGCTAACTTTATTAATGAGTGGAATAATCGACATAATCGATGTGTTGGTACTCAATTGTTGACTGCACCATTGCATGTAAGGTCGCAATACATGCAATGGTACATAATGAGAACGAGACGGTGGATAACCAATATTGGTGCAGCAATCGGATCATCGGTATGCTGGACATGTTCTAATTTCGATTGGTTATTAACACAATTCAATAATATATTTATTTATATAATGAGCTCCTTCTAAACGCATGCAGGCAGATGGTGCTGAAATTATTTACCATAGATAATTGGCTTTGTCATCATCTTCAATTGAGACAGGCGAGATTTGTTTGGCGGCCAAAGGTATTTTAAGAGCAGTTGGACAAATTGACAGAATGTCGGTTCATTATCCACCTCAGCCTGTTCCCGATTCGGTACAGGTTCTACCAATGGCAGTCCCATTTCAGGATCCTCGGCAATCAAGAAGAAGCCGAAGAAGTATGGCTGAGAGAAGGACAAATGTTCAATCAATTCGTGTTCCACCTGGCATTCATCAGGTCCCCCCACCCATGTCGTGGTCATATGATTACCCACATAATTCATGTTCAATCACGATGCCCGAATTTAGTCAGCCAACCTTTCGGGCATCTTTTTTTGATGCAGAAGCTGGTCCATCCACATGTTATGACTATCATGCAGGTACATCAGGATTAAATGTGGATTTAAATGTTAGTGTTTCTGAGCCCGATGAAACAGGGTACAGAAGCAACATTCAGACGTTTAATACAAGTGGAGATATCGGTGATAACATTCAACAAGATGACTTTTTGGATGAACTTCTATCCAATACGAATATGATGCATTTACTTGATGAACCAAGTGAATTTAGCCACTTACCAAATCTAGAATTTAGGCACCATTAATATTGTATTGTATTATTAGTATTGTAATGTATTATTAGTATTGTAATGTATTATTATACCGTTATGTATTATTAGTTGTGTAATGTATTATTAGTATTGTAATGTATTTTAGTATTGTAATGTATTATTATATCATTATGTATTATTAGTTGTGTAATGTATTATTAGTATTGTAATGTATTTTAGTATTGTAATGTATAATTAGTTGTGTAATGTATTTTAGTATTGTAATGTATTATTATATCCGCATTATTTTATTATTGTAATGTATTATTATAATGTATTTGAAAATGCTACTTATTCAATAAAAAAACAATTGCCAGCTTAATAACATAATTGTTCAATACAGAAGGGTACATCAACGCATGAAACTAAATTACATTTAAAGTTCAGGACATATATGCAACATTTAAGTTAAATCCTTGATTTGAAGACCCTGCACGACAAGGACATGCCCTCTTATTATGTCCAGCATTTCCACAATTGCTGCAGTGGATTACACTACCTCCTTCTCGTCTATCCATTTCATTGCGGATTCTTGTTGTTTTAGGCCGCCCTTTGTTCCTTTGAAGTTTCATATTAGGCACAAATTTAGGCCCGTTATATACGGGCCAATAAGCTTGATGACCCATTGGGTGAAATTCACCTTCATAGCATTTTAGAGCTTCTGCAATGGTATAACACGAATCAACAAATGAAAATATATCAATATGTTTATGCATGCATGCTGCAATTGCATGTGAACATGGCATTTTTGTGCCCTAAAACTTTCCGCATTCACATTTGCGCTTTTCGAGACTAACTATATAAGTGTCAATTTCTGAATTATCTTCCGATTCACTGCAAGCTATTACTATGAATAATTTGTACCAACTATCATAATCAATCAATGAGTGACTTCGAGCCCTAATTGCACGCTTGTTCATAGATTCCACGCATTTTGGAGTGAAATGAAATCCTTGACTTATTTTCGTCTTGTACAAACCTCGTCTTTGCTCATAGAATTTTACCATTCGTCCAAAAACATGTTCGACTACAGCGGTAATAGGCATCATTCGAACACCTTTGAGAGCACTGTTAACACTTTCAGCTATATTCGTTGCCGCATGACCATACCGATATCCACCATCTTCTGACATTGTCCAACAATCTAATGGCACCTGCATTGCCCACTTGTATGAGTCCTCATCAAGCTCTTTGATTTCATTCATCTTGTTCGTGAACTTGCGCTTCTGAAAGTTATTCCCTAAAAAACAAAATTGATTAACAACATAACAATTATAATAAATGTGATCTATTGAGGAATTATATTTATGTACTTACCAGCATTGTAAAGCAATTTTTTTCTTGTTGGATTTCTGTGATGGGTGTTGTAATTACTGACAAAGTGTCGTAAACATATCCTGTGAAATGCAAAAGGTTCCTTCCAACCACTCTGTTCATCTCGAAACACTACCATAATTCCAGCATGCCTATCGGATATAACAGTTATCCCAATTCGTTGAGTTACATACTTTCTAATTAAACCCAAAAACCAAGCCCAGCTGGATTTGTTCTCCGATTCAACAACAACAAAGGCAACTGAAAATAACATGTCATTACATACTTCATAGTGATACCGCTCCTTAATAGCAACAACAATCACATCAACGGGAAGGGTGGGATTTTTACCTACCATCCCCCTAATACAATTGCGAATAATATGCGATCCCAATTGTCTGTGATCCCTTGAATGGTTACCAACAGATAAACATGAATGTGATCCCTCGAACCTTGTGATAGTCCAAAAAGGACTCTTCTCCTTTTTTATTGCTTTTAACCTCCATTTACATCCAGTATCGGCCTTTGCACATCTCAGCACCCAGTATTTTGCCTTCGATTCCATAACTTTGAAGTCAACATTTTGCATTATGGAGTACTTTTTAACACAAGACTTAACCTCATCCTAACTGTTGAAAACCAAACCAATTGATAATTCAGACGATCCATCCCAAGTATTAAATTGCAAACCTTCCGCCATATTCACTTGAGCTGCATCAAAATCAATAGATGTATAGTGTTCTGATGGAAAGTTGAAGATCGCCTCATGTGAATCCCCACTCACATCGATTGACTGACTACCATAAAAAAATTCAGAGTCATCACTATCCTCAATCAAATTTGCAGTATCAGCCTCAATATCGTCATCAGGTGAAATGTAATTATTGTTCACCGTCCCATCATCAAAATGATCAACATCTACCGCATCTATAGTAGGTTCATTCATGACATTTTCACCAATATCTACATCAGGACCCTCATTAAAAGATATGTTCTGACTGTTGCCAAAATAGGAATTGCCGAGAACATTGCCATCCTGAAGACTTGCAGATTGTGTTATCTGACTAGGTTGACTTGCATCAGCCCTTACTTGTTGTTGATAACTCATATCATCTCGACGACTACTTGATTTACTGCCAAATATAGACCTACTAAAAAAATCGCCCACCCGTCGACTCAATGAACGCCTAGGCTGACTAATACATTGATCAGGAATTTGAGTCACTGCACATCTGGGCTGACTCATTCGACCATCAGGCACCTGGCTAACAGACCGTCTAGGCTGATTGATTGAACCATCAAGTATTAGGTTAGCTAAATGTCCAGGTTGTCTCCTAGAAACATCCGGCATGTAGCTACGTGATCGACGCAAAAACCCTTGTCCTGATGTCAAACTGCCCTCTCTTAGAAGCAAGTCACCATCACGTCGATGTACAGATTGGATTGTCTGACTAGTACCGGCATCACAATCATACTAACAATCTTCCCTACTGACGGACTGCATGGGCTGACTTGGACCAAGATCATTCACAAAAAATTGTTGACTTGCATCAATATTTACCATCTGTATTCCATCATTTCTATCCTGCTCATCAGTTTCGTATATTGCCTGCATATTACCTCCAAAACTCCCTTCATCCACTTTAATTATTAATTCAACAATTGTGTAATCGTCATATTCTCTTAATTTTTCATATATCATATCTATGTTACTATCATCTTCCAAATCTACCGTCGTCCAACATAACAACCCTCGGTTGTACAGTGGACTTTTGTAAATAATTCTTGAAATCACATCGTTAATGGCTAAATTAAACTTTACATGAATTTTATGTTTCAATTCAGCAAGGGTTGGCTTACTCTTAAATCTTACTCTCTTCGTAACAGCATCTGGACCTGATATATCATACTGAAAACCAGCAACTCCACAACTAATTTCCCCTCCCTTGTGTAAGTAAAAATCCGTATAGCCTAACATCTTCTGCCTATATGTAACTTGTAATATAATTATATAGTTTTTAATTAATATTTGTCCATAGTTGTTTTCTCATAAAATAAAACAACTTAATATCATATCTAAAATACAAAACATCTCACTTGCCGTTTACAATAATTACCAATATAAATTAAAGCATTTTCAAATTTTTATATAGTTAACCAATTAATAATAACACAAAATAATAATAATTGCTTCATTTATATAATATTATTACACAATACTATTACAAATTACGCTTACATTTTTTCTAATAATCTTAATAATATAAGCTCATAATCAAGGCTCTTCGACTAACATATGTCTGCAGCATCTATTATCTAAAAATGGTAAAAAAAATTATATTATAAATTAAACTTTATTTCATTTTATAAGTCATATTTCAAAATTTTATAAGTTTTCTTATAACAACAACTAAATAATCAACACATTCGCTATTTAATGCTTACCTTTAATATTATAATTGTTGTGCCTTCCACCTTCGCTTTTTTTATCATCCAAAATACCTGATATTTAACAAATTAAATAATTACTAAAAATTTATTAATACATAACATTCTCAAATTAAATGAATAAAATTACACAAACTTAAATATAATTACTTACCTGATAACAATAATCATACTTAACAAATGATTCTAAATTTTTCCATAACATCACACTAACATTACTCTCACAATAACTTTCATTACTAAATTTTTCGCGTTATAGACTGCTATATATATAGTGAGAGTTAACTGTCCACTTCAACGACAAATTTCAGCGAAAATGCCCCGTTTTCGCCACAGCATCCAGCGGGAATCGAAACTGACATGCCATTTCCGCCTCATTCTCCAGCGGAAATGGAGCCTGTCACTTCCGCCAAAGACTTCAGCGGCAATGGAGCGCAAATGGACACCTGCAACGTTATTCCCTTTGCCATTTCCGCCCAAATAGGCAGCGAAAATGAGAAAAGTATCCCTTTTCCCCAATTATTTTGCAAATCACCCCATTTTTCCAATTATTTATCCAAAAAATACTATTCTTCAAATTATCCCATAGGATACAATGCGTGAAATTGCTATTTTGTACCCAAAATTTGCCATGTTTATAAAAAGTCACTAAATTTTCTATTAATATAAGCTATCCAAAATCAACTAATCTAAATAATTTGAATTCACGAGAAAGTTTCA
Source organism: Excoecaria agallocha (assembly GCA_037975025.1). NCBI lineage: Eukaryota > Viridiplantae > Streptophyta > Magnoliopsida > Malpighiales > Euphorbiaceae > Excoecaria > Excoecaria agallocha. The sequence goes on from CM075807.1 coordinate 78,090,963, forward strand.
ATAGGTGATTAATGCACTCTTTTTCAGATATTTAAAGACAGTTTGCGTTGAAATTTTGAATTTGACATCTTTAACGGGTAAACTTATAACCTTTGAACTTGTCCCAATAATTTATTTTGATACCTTAATTTTTACAAAAACCAAATAAATACAATCTTTAAAATTGAGTAACTTTTAAATTCAATCTCATGACATGACAGCAAGTACTATTTATAAAAAAAATAAAAATAAAGTGTGTGAAGGTCTCTGTAACTTGTAGCGAATGGTAAGAAATTCAAGTGATAAAATGCCATCTTCACTATGTGTTCTTCATCGACAAAATGCATCTCTTCTCTCTCTAGCCCATCTCCCAAATTTCACTCATTACAGTCAAATTCTTGTTTCTTTCATTCGATTCTTTTTCTTATCTCAGATCCAAGTCGATCTCTTCTCTCTCTAGCCAACGGTCCTGGTTCTGTTGTTTATGGATCTCCTTGGGCTCTTACCGTTGCTGCTACCTCAACTGACAGAGTTCATTCTAGCGAAGTTGTTCTTGGTAATGGAAAAACTTTGAAGGTAAAAATAAAAAGTGTTATACGTGTATTAAGGCTAAACAATTGGATAAGTGTGTTTTTTTTTCTTTTTTTTTTTAAACTAATGAAATTGTTGTAAACTTGTAGGGTTTTGGGTTGATCTCCTCTGATCTTATAAATCAAGAAATTACATGGGCAAAGGAGATGATAAATGGAAAAGGTACATTAATTTATTATAATTTGAATTATGAATTGGGTTGAATTTATGTTTGAAATGTAAAATCAATTTCATTTTTTCTTGGCAGTAATTGTTTTCCAAATCAATTGGAGTGGCGACTGATACAAGGGAAGATAGTAGTGTGCAATTTTGATACGAACTACAAGGAGAAATTAGAAAATTTATTAAATGCTGGTGGCATTGGAGCTGCTTATTTATCTTTTAATTTTAACTCTGTTTTGTCTTGAGTTTTGGGTCTTTGAATTGATTCCCCTGTTTTTCTTAACACCCAATTGATAAATTTTCCTTGATTTCATTCCCTGCTCATATTTATTTATTTATTTATTTATTTTTAACTTTGTTTCATCTTGGTTTTGGCTTTTTTGTATTCGTAGCAATGTTTTTCTCAAAACCCACTTCCTAAATTTCACTCGATTACACTCTCTGTTTAATGCGCTGTTTTGCTCAATTTAAAAGCCCAGTTGATAAATATAATGAACAGGGTTTGGTGATAAATTTAGATTTTGTTTGGGATTTTCAGTCGTTGTGCAACACATGTGGAATCAGATACAGAAAGAAGAGAAGAGCTAATAAAATAGATAGCCGTACATGAACCACATGATCTCCACCAGTTCAGGTGATTCCGATAGCGAGTCATTGAAGATGACATTGATGGTTGTAGGCAAGAAAGTGATGTTTGAGAGATCATCAATAGAGATGCCAAAGGAAAAGGAGGCTGCTTAGAGAAGAAGAACAAGCTGCGTTTTCTCTGCTGGCTTTGTCCTGCAGCACTGTCTTTCAGTTGAACACCATTTTCTCCTTTCTTTTACCTGTTAACCCGTTATTCACCTTCTCTTACCTATTACCTACACGTGTCAGTCTTTATTTGCATGACTGCCACCTGTGGGTAAGTCAAGGCGGTTGCACATCACGTGCTCTCGCTTTCCGCTGTTATATCAATTTTGTGTTTAAAACATTAGCAATTTTTAACCTTGAGTGTTAATATGGTTTTATATAAAGTTGAATTATCAAAATGAACTATTGGAACAAGTTTAAAGAGCTGAGTATAAATTTATCCATCTTTAATTAAAGAAAAATAGAATATTATTATTTTATCTATTTTTTTAGTGATAGCCATTAAATTTTAATTGAGTATGCTAATAACAATTATAAATATATTTTTAAATTTTGATCCGATTTGTAAATATTATGCATATCATTTGCAATTTTCTTTTATCCAAATTAAAAAAGCGACATATCAACACCATGAGTATTACATTCACATTCAGTGACATTATTAACGTTGCCATTAACTATTGACAGGAATATGGGGACCCAATTGTGTAGTAAGAATAACATTAGGGTCTAAGTTAAAATTTATATATTGGGGTTTAAATTAAAAACTAAGTGAAATATTAGTGGATTATTTATAATTATCTCTAAAAATTAATTTGGCAAATATTTTAGACCTTCTAGCTATTAGGAAACAAACATATCTCTAATCCAAATATTATTTTATTATTTATTAACATTTTAATTTTGCTTAATATGTCAAAATTTTGATATATAGAAAAAATAAATAAGTCAAGTGGATCTATTCACCCAACCGATCCTAGGTCATTTATAAATTTGGACATGTATTCTAGTATTTATTTCCGGTCCAGAAAAAATCCTATCAAAAGTTTGTTTATTAAAGAATGGATTTGGACTTTGCATCTAAAATGCAGGCTTAGCCCCGTCCTTACGAAGCTTTGTATTTTTCATATTTTTATCATTAATTACAAAATTTAAAAATTTACAGATAAGTACAAAAAAGGTGTAATTTTATAGTAAGTATCAAATTTTACACATTAAATATTTTTTCTGATATATTTTTATAGTTTTATATAATATAATATGATATTATATTATATTATATTATATTACTTTATTTTATTTTATTAATTAAAATTATTTTTTATCAGTTGGCTTGAGCTCAATCCATCTTTGCGGTCTTTTTCATTTATGTAGATGCGGGTTGAGCTCGACGGAAAAAAATAAAAATAAAAATAAAAATAAAAAAATTCATAAATGCTACAAAAAGGAAATAAAATTTTATATTTGTACTCTCACATTTTCTATCTTTCATAAATATCATTTTTTAATTTTTTTCTTTTTGTTATTTTTTATATTTCACTTTTCAAAAATATTCCACATTCAAAAAAATACTATTTTCTCTAAATAATTAAAAAAAAAGCTTTTTTTACTGCAAAATCAAATATGTTGGGACTGCAAATATTAAGAATTCTAAATCAATACGAAAAAATTGAGAATTTTTTTGAAATAAAAATAAGATTATTATTATTATTATTATTATTATTATTATTATTATTTCCAGTAATTAAGAAAGAAAAAAATATAAACCAAATCAAGTTTTAAATGATTTTTGTTACATGTAATGTAAGACATGGAGAATTATTTTGAATTATTATTCATATGGATTAACTGCCCCTTTGACTTGATAAATGCTGTGTATCTGTCATTTCTTGTGAAAAAAAAATTATTATTATTTAATGAATAAATCATTGGTTAAAATCTTACTTTTAGTTTAGATGCAATTAGAGCCCACACCCAATCCTTCTTCAAGAGAGATGTTTAGTTTATTCTATTTCTTGAAATTTTCATTAAAAATGTCCAATTTTATTTTTTTTTTAAGAAAAATTTCAGTATTTTCCAAGATGCACCTAAAATCGTGTGAAATTGGAGAAATATATCGAATCAAATTACGAGTTATTCTTGTAATTGGGGTTACACTCAAAAGAAAAGAATAATAAAGTTCATTATTATTATTATTATTATTATTATTATTATTATTATTATTATTATTATTATTATTATTATTATTATTATTATTATTATTTATACATCGAAATATAAACCAAATCAGTAAAAACCGTCCAGCATTATTAGTAGTATCCGATTGGCTGGGATGATATGGACTTGGTAGAGGAAAGAAAAAAACTTGTGTTGTTTGATAAATCCCATGTTATGTGTAAATGGAGAAGACATAGCTGTAATGTTTGTTGAAAGGAAGTTTGTGCATCTGAAATCTGAAATACGAACCATATTGTGCTGCAAACTATTTATTATGAATAAAAAAATAAATATATTGTGAGTCAGTGATGAAGGTGAAGATTGGAGTACAAGGCACAAGCAATTGTTTTGTCTGGGGAGAGTACTTCTAAAGAGAAATAAAATTCTTGTGCTTGATGAAGCTACTGCTTCTATAGATTCTGCTACTGATGCCATTCTACAAAGAATAATCAGAAAGGAATTCTCAGATTGTACAGTAATCATAATAGCTCACAGAGTTCCAACTGTTATCGATTGCGACATGGTCATGGTCGTCTCTTATGGTATGCTTACATTTCTCTTTTCTTGATATTAATTCTTGGATCAACTGAACTCATGTATGTATGTATGTATGTATGTATATAAAAGTGAAGATTAATTAATATATAAATATTGAAATAAATTAATTGGGATTGTTTAATTTGCAGGGAAACTACTGGAATATGATGAACCTTCAAAGCTTAATATGATGAATACATTACATTCATTTTTGCTCAAACTAAATATAGTATATTCAATACACTGTATTTCGTTTAATAAAATCTAATATAGGTATTCAATTTTTGCTTAAAGCTAAAAAATATGAATATATAAGCAGTTTAATTACATTATATTCACTTTTGACAAGCTTAATATTCTACATTCAGTTTTTGCTCAAACTAAATATAATGTATTCAATTTTTCAAAACTTAATACACTGTATTCAGTTTAATAAAACCTAATACACTATATTCAATTCAATTTTTGCTTAAAGCTAAAAAATATGAAAATATAAGCAATTTAATTACATTATATTCACTTTTGAAAAACATAATACACCAAATTCAGTTTTTGGTCAAACTTTCAGTTTTGTCAAAACTTAATACATTGTATTCAGTTTAATAAAACCTAATACATTATATTCAATTTTTGTTTAAAGCTAAAAAATATGAATATATAAGATATTTAATTATATTATATTCACTTTTGACAATCCTAATATACTATATTCCGTTTTTACTAAAACTAAATATATTATATTCAGTTTTACCAAAACTTAATATATTGTATTTAGATTAATAAAATTTGTAGATACCATGATCCGAAGCAGTCTAGATCAGGGTTACTTAATGATGAGGAAATAATATATTTTTGATAAAGAACATGGATCTCGAAGCTTCAACCTCGATTTTTAATATTTTTCATGTAAATTTTGTGGTTTTCCACATGATTTTGGAGGTTTTAATAAAAGAGCATAAAAAATCTTGAATTTGGCCTTTAACCATCACAAACGATCATCTATCATGTGAAGGACGATCGTATGTGGTCACTTCCCTCCTATCCAAGTCAGGTTAGGGGTATTTTTGTATTTTCTGAAAAATTATGTGAGGGACAGCCATTTGTCATGATGGATGCCCATATGTGGATGTATTTTTAGAATTCTCACGTTTTTCAATTTTAAAAAATCTAAGATAAGGATGGTTTAAGAATTTTTTTTCTAAATTTGAAGGGGATTTAATCCTTCCATATCTAAGGAGTTAGAGTTGGGGGTGAGTCTTTAACTACTTTACATATATAAAAGCTAAAAAGTAGGGTTTTTAAAAAGAAATGGGGGAGATTCAGATTTTGAAGGAAAATGAAAAAAAAAATAGGAATAGAGTTCTTGGGGAGAGAAAAATCAATTTTATTCTCTCAGGAATAAGGTGTCCAGATTTCTTTCAACCAAAAACAAAACACAAAAACTCTTCATTTCTAAAACACAAGAATCGAGGATCAAAGCAAAGATCTATGTTTCAAAACTTGCAGAATCAGAATATCCCGAAGGTCTCTCTTTTTCTCTTTAATTCTTTTTCATGATCATATGAATGGGTATGTTGTTTAATGATGTGTTAATACATGCTTTTGTGTTATTTATTTGAATCTACATGTTAATAGAGATGCTATGATGATCTGACCTTGCTAATATGTTAGAATAATATATAAAAGCCTAATTTCACCTATGGATGCATATTTTGCTTCTTGTTTTGTAATTTTATTTCACATAATGTTTGCTGTTATTATCTGACTAAAATGTGATTTAGGATAATACTTGGATCTGGTATGTTTTAGGAATCTAGAATCATATATTTAGGATTTATTTAAGGGTTCTATACATTTTAGCATGAAAATTAGCTTTTTGTATTTGTCCTTCGAGTGACATATGGGAAGAAAGCATCACAAATGCCCATCTATCAATGCGACAGACGGGGACATCATAATGCTTTCTTGTTCCGTCCTTTCTCTGGTCAAGGGCGCCAGTCACCTCTCAATAGCATCTGTGGCTGGATTTCTACTTGTTTTAAATATTTTTTACCCCTTTTCATGTTCGTTTGTGTCCTTTTTTAATTTTTGTTTCCCAAGTCATTTTGCACCTTTATTTTGATTTTTTTCACCTTTGCATGCATGCATATGCTTATTAGTGTGGTTTTTCTATATATTATTTTAATTTTTTTATGATTATTTTCCCTTCAAATGCTAACTGATTGGTTTTTCTTATGTTTTTGTGTGAGCAATTGGTTTAATGTGCATCCGAAGCTTCTTAAGGGGTGGTCATGCTTTAAGAAGTGTGTTCCCAATTGGTTCACCTTCTTTTTTTTTTCTCCATCTAGCATTTAGGTTTAGCTTTATTTATATTTCGCTTTATTAATTAATTTTTGGTATTTTGTTAAGTTTGATTGTATTTATTTTTGGGATGTCATATTTAGTAATAAAATTATTTTTTTGCACGTTAAATGAAAAATTCACTTAAATATTTTTTACTAATTAATTTGGATTTTCTTAATAAAATGGATCAATGTTCAATTTCCAATCAAAAAATTACATAATAAAAAAGGAGTTTTTTTTTGCAAAATATGCATAAGGTAACAAATGTTTCCAAATCAAATAAATATTCTGATGTATGTATGTCATTTTATTTTTATAGTTGGATGATTTGCTTCTGTAGTAACTTAAGTAGTTGAATTATTTATTTATCGCTTTATTTACTACTTATTTAATTGGTTAATATATTTATTTAAATTTATGCAATATTTAATGTGAGAAGGGAGGTAGTGGATTAATGTTTAAAACTCAATTATAAAACAACACTTAACCGAGATGCCAAGTAAGAGTGATATTCCAAACACCATTCTTTATTTGGACATCAAAAAATTGAGATTCATTTTTCAACATTTTGTTGAGTGGTGATTCCATGACACCTATTCTCTTATTCAGAATAATTTAACACTTAGCATAGAGATCTGAATTAATCCTCCTAAATATCTATTAAATCCTTTTTCAAGAAATTTAACTTTTACCTATTCTTAGTTATACTTTTTCTTAATCTTAACTTACTTTAATTAACATAAAATTATCTCTTATTCAGAACATAATCATGCATTAACCCAAGCAAACTAACCTAAGAACATGTATATCAATGATCCAACCAAAAATCAATTACTAACCAATTTTTAATCAAGTTAACAACCAATCTTTTGTTAAATAATGATAAGACTGTGTTTAAAAACTAAGAAATAATCAAACTTGCATTAAAATTAAGCACAAGCTTAAGTCATAACAATAAAATATAAGATTTCAAGAATCCATTAGCAAAAGGAAGAAAAACTAATTCCTAAACATATTTAAAAACTAAAACAACGTTGAAAAGAAATACACAGAAAAAACTACGTTAAAAAAATAAAACTATTAATTGATTCTACTTCATGATTGATTCCCTTTTCTGGTGCTTTTCGACTGTATTTATAGGCTAAGTCTTCAATTTTCCGCAACAAAATAGGAAAAACAAGTCTGAGTTAATAGGAAGTTTTGTCAACTTTAAATTCTTTTTTATGCGGCCAAGCATGTATTTTACACTTGAGTTACATGGCCAGACATTAGTTTTATTCTTCTCTCACACGGCCAGGAAGTATAATTCTTCCTTCATCACATGGTTGGGCATAGAGTAATTCATCACGCAGTCGGGCATCACATTTCTTCTTTGCTTCACGCAGCCAGGCAAAGAACAATTTGCCTTATTCAACAAAACTTCGATTTTCACTCTTTAATCCAGAACCAATTTGCCCGGCCACTTTAAATTTTCACCCAGTAGTGTTAAAAGCCTCGGGACTAAACACTCGTCTTTTGATCATCAATTTCTTAAAATTTAAATAATTGCCTCAAAACTTTGCATTTTTCTCAATTAAATCATTTTTCTTCATTTTTAACCCTAGAAAACACCAAAATTTACAATTAACTTTGAAAATATTAAATTAACCAATTAAACTAAAATTTAACCAAATTGATACAAAATTAACCTAATTAAACACCTAAAAACATAGTAAAAATATCATTAATTTCACAATTATCAGACCCTAAAAGCGGGTCTCCCAGAGCCAAACCGAAATCAAGCGGGCTTCGGCGCATGTCATAAAACTTAATACACTATATTCAATTTTTGCTTAAAACTAAAAAATATGAATATATAACCAATTTAATTATGTTATATTTACTTTTGACAAACCTAATTACAGTTGAATAAAATTTTTTATAATTTGTGGAAAGTTTCTTAAGAAAGAAAAGACTGATGGTATTGAATAGTGATAATTGTGAAATTAATTATGTTTTCAGTATATTTTTAGGTGTTTAATTAGGTTAATTTTATATCAATTATGTTAAATTTGAGTTTAATTGGTTAATTTAATATTTTCAAAGTTAATTGTAAATTTTGGTGCTTTTAGGGTTAAAATTGAAGAAAAATGATTTAATTGAGAACATGCAAAGTTTTGGGGCAATTGTGTAAATTTTAAAAAATTGATGATCAAAAGACGATCGTTTAGTCCTGAAGCTTTTAACACTATCGGGTGAAAATTTAAAGCGGCCATGAAAATTAGTTCTGGATTAAAGAGTGAAAATCAAAGTTTTGTTGAATAAGGCAAATTGTTCTTTGCCTGGCCGTGTGAAGCAAAGAAGAAATGTAATGCCCGACCGCGTGATGAATTACTCTGTGCCCAGCCGTGTGATGAAGGAAGAATTATGCTCCCTGGCCGTGTAACTCAAGTGTAAAATACAAACTTGGCCGCGTAAAAAGGAATTTAAAGTCGACAAAGCTTCCTATTAGCTCAAACTTGTTTTTCCTATTTTGTTGCGGAAAATTGAAGACTTAGCCTATAAATACATTCCAAAAGCACTAGAAAAAAGGGGAATCAATCATGAAGTAGAATAAATTAATAGTTTTAGTTTTATTTACGTAGTTTTTTTCTATGTTTTTTCTTTTCAACGTTGTTGTAGTTTTTAAATATGTTTAAGAAGTAGTTTTTAATCCTTTTGCTAATGGATTCTTGAAATCTTATATTTTATTATTATGACTTAAGCTTGTGCTTAATTTTAATGCAAGTTTACTTATTTCTTAGTTCTTAAACACAGTCTTATCATTATTTGACTGAAGATTGGTTGTTAACTTCATTAAATATTGGTTAGTAATTGGTTTTTGGTTGGATTATTGATATGCATGTTCTTAGGTTAGTTTGCTTGGGTTAATGCACGATTATGTTCTAAATAAGAGATAATTTTGTGTTAATTAAAGTTAAGATTAAGAAAAAGTATAACTAAGAATAAGTGAAAGTTAAATTACTTGAAAATGGATTTAATAGACATCTAGGAGGATTAATTCATATCTCTATGCTAAGTGTTGAATTGTTCTGAATAAGAGAATTTTAATGCTTGGAATGATAATCTTGAGTAAAGTTACCTGGTTTTATTCATCTGAATTTTTCATAATCACTTGTGTTTCTCTTTTAATTAAGTCATTACAATGAAAGTTAAGGTTGATAATTTCTTTTGCAAGAGAATTTCAGTTATTATTTTAATTTTAATTAATGTTTTAGTTTTTATTTTGTTTAATTATTTATTTAGTTTAATTTTTGCTTTTTTAAATCAAAAATATTTGGGAAACAATCTCGGATTAATTTAATTCATGCATAGGTATTCTTTTTAGCAATCCATGTTCCCTTAGGTACGATATTTAGGGTCTTAATCTATATTTTCCTGTATTACTAGCCGAACTAGTATACTTGCTAGATACCGGTCAAGTTTTTGGCATCATTTTTGGGGAACAGTGGTGTTATTTGTTTAATATTTTTGATTAAGTTAGTCTAAGATTTTTATTTTTATTTTGTTTTGATTTGGTGATTTCTCTTTGCAGGAACAATTTAAGACATTCTTCAAGATGATGCAAGATGAGGTCTAAAACTATGAATTGTTTCTTTTAAAACAGCAAATGAATGATCTAGTAAGAGAAAGAGAGGAGATAAAGTGATTGTGTGCACAATCACAAAATTCTTATTCATCACCACCCGTTGCTGAAGAGTCTTATTCTCTTTAGGCTTTGAGAGCACAGATGAAAGAATTGAGAAGAGAGAATCAAGAACTACGATATTCAAAAGAGGCCTTTATCTTCGAGAATCAATGTCTTCATAACTAGCTTATATGTAAGGACGAGCAATTTTGGTCTGAAAAAGAAAAATAGAGGGCCATACAAGTGGCTATGATCTCTGAAACTGAAAAAGTTTGTGACTTGCTTATAAGAAAGGAAAGGGAATTTTATGCTAAAAAAGAAGAGTGGAAGGCTATATTAAAGGCTTAAGAGGAAAAGTTTATAATTCAAGAAGAAAAGATAAGGACTCAAGAGGAGACAATTAAGAGTCAAGCAAATTTATTAAGGGATAAAGAGGAAGGAATTGAAAAGTTGGAATCTAAACTAGAACTTTTGAGCAATTCTATGAAATTTCAAGGTGATGGTGGTAAGGAAAAGGAACCAAATCATTCATTAATAGAGGATAGGGAACATGAGGAACAATTCATTTTTGAAGACAAGTCATGTGTTTATTTAGAGGATGGAGGATCTCTTGTAGGGAATTTATCACCAAAGGAGCAAGAAAGGAAAGATTCTCAAGTGGAGACACGGGATTCAGTCCACTTAAAGAATTTATTTAGGCTAGAAGAGCTGTTAGAGTTCGTTATAAATGAGCCAAAGGAGGAGTCATATTTTATTGAAGATATAGAGTTTCCAACTTTGATAAACTATGATAAGTTTGCTCTACTAATGGGAGAAAATGAACAGCAAAGCCCGAAAAGACCTATATTTGGATCATAAGGTCGACCTCCTGAGAGTAACATGAGTCGAACTGGGACTCTATAAACTAGAACTTCTTCTCTAACTCTTCTCTTTAAATTTTCATCAATTTTTATGTTTTGCATGTTATTTTCAATAATTTGTTTTACCATTGTTTTTTTTTAGTTTAAAGTTTAATGCATGTTTGTTGTTGGTTTGTGTTTTTTAATTCATGAGTTTAAGATTTGGATTTCATAAAGAAGTTACTTTTAATGATTTTTATGCATCATGATTAAATTTAAATTAGTAAGTACTTCTTGGGTAATTATTGGGACAATAATTTTTTTTTATGGTAAGTAAATCACAACTTAATTGAACTTAAGATGGGTTTATATTTCTTAAATTGTTTAGAGGTAAGTGTGACTATAGTGCTTACTGCTTTGGAACTAAAAGAGAGAGTTGTGCATGTAAGAGTGGACTTAAAATGGAATTTCATTAATTAATAGATGTGCATATTATTTGGCATAATTAAATTAGAGCTTGAAAAGAAAGAAGGGCATAATTAAGTGAGAATGAGCTGTAACCGGTTTATATGGATCAAAAATAAAATTTGACTCAGTTTTTAGCATAAATTGGTTATACTTAAATTTATATAAGTGAAGGTTTAATTTTGAGTTAATATTATTGAGGATATATTATTAAGGAGGAAAGTTTAGGTGGCTTAATGTTGTTGTTGTTGTTGCTCTATTGTACAAGGAGTTTTGAATTTTAAAGAGCAGTAGCAGAAAGAAAATTATTTTCGAAGTTCAGCTACCCTATGCATGCCCACGGATCTTCTACCCTTTATTTTTTTTCACTCCCGCGTAAATAGAGTCTCCTCACACCCAGGATTCATGCACGCCTACATAAACTCTCCCCCAAGCATATGCGTGCCCGCGCCTCATCAGGCTAGTCCCCTTGCACGATCGTGTGAGGGGAGACTACTTCGCCTCATCAAAATTGCACGCCCGCATGTAGCTCATGCCTATCCCTTCGTGCACCCGTGTGTTGGCCTCCTCTCTAGCAACAGCTTCATGCATGCCCACGTGAATTTCTCCCTTGGCTATCCAGTGCCCACACATTCCCCACCTTGCCCCATACGCACCCGCGTGTGGCGTTGCCTATGTCCATGCATGGCCACATGTGAGGGCACTACTTCCTCTTTAAATTCTCACGGGTTTTATTATCTTCTTTCTTTCATCTTTATTTCCTACACTTTCGCGTCTCTTCTACTTTAAATCTACTCCACTACCACGCACTCACTCATACATTCACTAAATCATGCACTCACTTATCAATTCACACATCCTCACTCATTCACACTCAATCACTCACCTGCACAGTTTCATTTGTGTTGAATTTTTATCAGGCAGGTACTGTTTTGATTATAACTTTTGCTATAGGTGTCTGATTGACTATTATAATATATTTTCAGAAAGCTCATTTCGAGACGGACATTCATTATTAGGCTTTCTTTTATGTAATAGCTCGTTTTAGGCCCTAAAAATGATATTTAAGCTTTCAATTTTCAGTTTGATGTTTTAAGGGAAATTTTTATTTGTTTTTGATCTGCTCAAAACTTCACTTTGCTTACTGAGATTAATATGCATGAATTGGTATGATTTTTTTGTTCTTAAATATAGGTTTTCTTAGAGTTTCATTTTGAATTGAGTTATGTTCATTTACATTTCATGACTCTTAGCTACCTATAGTTTGGATTGCATTTTATTATTGACTTAATATAGGTTGAGTTTGTATTTATAATTGGCTTATTTTATTTTGTGCTTACCATAACCAATTAAAATCTTTCTCTTCCTTCTATTTAAGCCTAACCATCACCAATTATCTTTACACTTGAGATTATGCATTCATACATTGTCCACCTCGTAACATATTGATATCATGCATTGAACACTTAAGCAAGTTTGGCCTAGTTACGTTTGTTCGCTTAGTTACCATGATTACTAAGTCTTGTTCATTCTTTATTGGATTTAGAGGCATGATTGCTTGTTAACTCAATTTCATTGGACCCATGTTCTATTTTTGGCTTAATTATGGTTCTAGGTGTATATTGCTTACATTTCTCTTGGGCACTAACTTGTTTCTCAAAAGTTATGTAGTAAGCTGAAATTTTTCATACTTTGCTGAGGACAGCAAAATTTTAAAGAAGGGGATAGAGCTCAATTGAGCTAGAAATTGAAGACAAATTTAAGGGAGTTTATCTTACCTTGCCCATTTTCTTACTCATGAATTATGTTTTAGTCGGTTTGTTTTTAGTTGTTAAGTTTTGTTTTAGTTTGCATGTTTAGTCTTTATTTTTTTGCATGTTAGTTTTAGTTAATTCGTTTATCATACATTTAACTTAGTTTGTCCTAGTTTTTTCTCAAAAATTGAACATATTGAACTTGAATTTAGAATGTGTAATTTTAAAATTCTTGTTTAACATTAGAACAAGCATGTTGTTTAATAAATTTTTGGCCAGTTTAACATTCAACTTGGCTTATATTTGTTAGTTTCTATTTTTTTAAGCACTTAAGACCAATTTTTGAACTTAAAAAAAATAATGCATTAAAATAGTTAAGTGAGGAATTTTAGAACACTAAAACCTTCCTCATCACCCTTCAAAGCATAAAAGCAACTCAATTCAAGCTAGAAAGTGATATAGGCAATATTTTTTGTTAAGCCATATTTTAACTTATTTCCTATCCTATATGCATATTTATCCTTTGTTAGCCATTTTGGACCTAATGAGGTATGCTTAATGCGTGTCATATTTATTTTTTCTTGTTACACTTATTTATTTTACCATATAGCCTAAAAATATTTAATCTTTTCTTCTAGAATTAGCCACTCTAGGATAGGATGGATTAATAGAAATTGGGTATGTTAATGGGCGTGATAAGGCATTTTTGATTTTATTGTTAAGGGTTATTATTGGAGTCAAGTGAATAGCAAAATAATACCTTGTTATTACCCATATTATTATTATTTGCCAAAATCAAAGCTAGTATGAAAAAAAAGAAAGAAATATTGAAATAAAGCTAGCAAATATAGCAAAATCTTAAGTGTGGGGTAGTTACAAGGAAAAATTGTGACTTCTAAAAAGGGTATGAATTGTGGAATTTAAGAAGATTTTCAATAGTTTTCTCTTTCATAAGAGCTTTGAATTGTGAAGGGTTGAGAAAGTTTGGCTAAAATCTTTATTGTTTAAGTTAGTGGGATGAAATTTGTGAATTGTTAGTATATTTTATCTTAGAGTGGCTATTCTTGTTGTTGATCTTTTATCCATTCTTATATAACCAATACCTTAACCCCATTACAACCTTTAAAAGACCTAAGTGATTTTAAGTTTTGTTTTTGAGTTGTTTAGCGGATATGACCTTCGGATTCCGATGCTAAAGGAGAGGCTTATGGTGTTTCTAGAGTTTCAAGCGTGAAACCATCTATATACTCATGTGTACATTCATTCTAAGCTTGACTATGAATTTGCATTGGTGTTTTGATTTTTAAAATACTTAAAATATTTTGGTCTTGCACACATACATGAAAACTAACTCATATTGTCTTGTTTGAATTTATTTTAGTTGAAATTTTATTAAGTGCTCTTATTAATTGCTAAGCTTGGTTTTGAAATTTATGATTTTTTATTTAAGTTTGATTATTTTGAGAAGTTGGTTTGTTATAATTTGCTCGAGGGCGAGCAAAGTCTAAGTGTAGGGTATTTGATAATTGTGAAATTAATGATGTTTTTAGTATGTTTTTAGGTGTTTAATTAGGTTAATTTTATATCAATTAGGTTAAATTTGAGTTTAATTGGTTAATTTGATATTTTCGGAGTTAATTGTAAATTTTGGTGTTTTCAGGGTTAAAATTGAAGAAAAATGATTTAATTGAGAAAAATGCAAAGTTTTGGGGCAAGTGTATAAATTTCAAGAAATTGATGATCAAAAGAAAAGCGTTTAGTCTCAAAGCTTTTAACACTGTTGGGTGAAAATTTAAAGCGGTCGTGCAAATTGGTTCTGGATTAAAGAGTGAAAATCGAAGTTTTCTTGAATACAACAAATTGTTCTTTGCCTGGCCGTATGAAGCAAAGAAGAAATATGATGTCTAGCGGCGTGATGAATTACTTTGTGCCCAGCCATGTGATGAAGGAAGAATTATGCTCCCTGGCTGCGTGAGAGTAGAATAAAACTAATGTCTGGCCGTGTAACTCAAGTGTAAAATACAAGCTTGGCCGCGTAAAAAGGAATTTAAAGTCGACAAAGCTTCCTATTAGCTCAAACTTGTTTTTCCTATTTTGTTGCAGAAAATTGAAGACAGCCTATAAATACATTCCAAAAGCACCAGAGAAAAGGGGAATCAATCATGAAGTAGAATAAATTAATAGTTTTAGTTTTATTTACGTAGTTTTTTTCTATGTTTTTCTTTTCAACATTGTTTTAGTTTTTAAATATGTTTTGGAAGTAGTTTTTAATCCTTATGCTAATGGATTCTTGAAATCTTATATTTTATTGTTATGACTTAAGTTTGTGCTTAAGTTTAATCCAATTTTGATTATTTCTTAGTTCTTAAACATAGTCTTATCATTATTTAACTAAAAATTGGTTGTTAACTTGATTAAACATTGGTTAGTAATTGGTTTTTGGTTGAATTATTGATATGCATGTTCTTAGGTTGGTTTGCTTGGGTTAATGCATGATTATGTTCTAAATAAGAGATAATTTTGTGTTAATTAAAGTAAGTTAAGATTAAGAAAAAGTGTAACTAAGAATAAGTGAAAGTTAAATTACTTGAAAAAAGATTTAATAGACATCTAGGAGGATTAATTCATATCTTTATGCTAAGTGTTGAATTATTCTGAATAAGAGAATTTTAATGCTTGGAATGATAATCTTGAGTAAAGTTATCTGGTTTTATTCATCTAAATTCTTCATAATCACTTGTATTTCTCTTTTAATTAAATCATTACAATGAAAGTTAAGGTTGATAGTTTTTTTAGCAAGAGAATTTCGGTTATTGTTTTGTTTTTAATTTATGTTTTAGTTTTTATTTTGTTTAATTATTTATTTAGTTTAATTTTTGCTTTTAAATAAAAAACATTTGGGAAATAATCTTGGATTAATTTAATTCATGCATAGGTATTCTTTTTAGCAATCCATGTTCCCTCAGGTACGATATTTGGGGTCTTAATTTATATTTTCTTGTATTACTAGCCGATCTAGTACACTTGCTAGATACCGGTCAAATAGTTGTTATTAGAATCATGGATCCAAATTAGATCAAAATCCTTAAATTGTGTCTAAAATTGGTATTACTGTTAATTAGCCTCTAAATAAAGCTGTCAACTCTATGATAATGATGGTATAGAGATTCTAATCAAATTATACTCCAAAATTCATTTGATCTCTGTCATCCAATTGATAAAACTAAAGCTTGTTATCTTATCTTGCTATTAAAGACTATGCCATACAGAAATACATTAAACAAAAATATCATATTCAACAAGTTTTGCTGGTTAAACTATATGATTAAAGTCATAATTATGAGATTATAAAATTTAAAACTAATTAATTTTAAAATCTGTTGGAAAATTATTTGAGGAGGCAACAAATTCTATGGGACAACTAGTATCTTTTGTCCACATATACTCACTTAATCATTCATTTCCATCTTTGATACCGCTTCAAATCTTTAGTATTATTAATTTAATTAATTATCGATCAATCAATAAAAAAATTTATTAAGCCAACGTAAAAATGATTAAATCATAAAAAGCAAGCATTTTTTCTTCTAAAGAAAATGAGAAAATCTAGAAAAAAAGACATTTTTATTTACAGAGGTGGATTTATAAGTAGTATTTGAATAGTACATGATAATCTGACAAATAAGAACATTAAGAAAAGCACAATAACTCTATAGATTAAGATCAATTTATCTTAACCTAATCTCATTAATCTTTTTTTTGTCAATATGCACAATAATGTTAAAAAAATGTGTCTTTTTTCAATAATCATGACAAGTTATTTAGAAACATAGAGTAGTACACTGAAGATCATCACTAGAAAAGTCAGCCAAATCCAACAGTGAAAAATTCATATCAAATGGCAATGGCTTTCTAGACATGGACAAAGATGATGCAATATCTCCATCATCAACCACTGATGACAATGTATTGCAATCGCTGTGATACTCCTCCACCATCATCGATGGTAGTTTCTGATGATTTTATTTCTTCTGTGATTTAATCACCACCAGCGACGCCCGTGGCCTCAGATCGCTAAAAGACTCCACGGTCCTACTTTGGCTGCTAGATGTGGGTCTTTGATTTAACTAATTACATTTTTATCCTTTTTGTATCATTTAACTATTTTAACTTCCTTATTCACTCTTTTTGCTTTAATTGACCAGTTTACTCTTGCTTTATTGCGTAGTTATGATTTTGCCCCTTACTTATCACATTGATCTTCTTTTCATATTATTTATTATTTAATTACATTTATGGCATTTAATTCATTTTAATTACTCTTTCATTCCAGTTTTATACAAATTTATCATTTTGCCTCTAGTCGTGGACAATCAAGAACTGGATAAACGGGACATATATACGGTATACTGGAGGGATCGTACCTTAAGGTAGACACCAAAATCCCAGCACTAATGAATATAATAAGCCGGCTATCCCATCTCATATATCATGATCATTTCTGATGATAACTATTTCCTCAACTCATGGTATCCCATTGAATAAATTCTTATGGCTAGCCATACTATCCAAAGAACTATAATTTTTCATTGACACTAAGGGCATAATTAACTTTTATTCCTTATTACATTTCTGTATTAATATTTATTTTTCATATTTTTCTTTGGTCACATATTGCTCCCAAACACATTAATTAAGCTCATTATTCATGCATTCATCTCATAGATGCTCATTATCATATAATTGTGACTAAACTATAACATTTACACATATTTATCATTCGGCCATCAAGAGGATTTCCACTAATGAGTTGCTTCTCACTCCAACTTCATGTTATACATAACTTTATATCCATTTATATTCATTTCATGGTGAAGTGAAATAATTACACATTGTAAATTTCAAGTTCCATTAACTTTTTGCATTATGTAACTATTACATAATTATGTATCTTTCCTCATTTTTCATTCTAATCAACATTATTAGAATTCTTATGTCTTGTTTTGCCTAATTATTATTAATTACTCAACTAAACATCAATTACCCACCTTACATTCCATTAATATATTTCGGCCATTATTTTTTTATTACAACCATAAATCTTTTTATGCTTTATTTTATGCCATTTATATTTTTAATATTTATTTATAGGAAAATATACCAATGTATGCTTCATTTTTCTTAATATCAATTAATTTTCTATATGAACATCATTATGTTTCAAATATAAGTTCTTACACATCTATTATGTTTAACTCAATTTCACTATAATAACTTTAGCCACTATTATACATTAGAATTTCATTTAATACTTTATAAATCATCAAAATTTTCACTTAATGTTCTTAAGCTTCCCATTCGACCACTATTGCTTCTACCATTAATTAATTATTTTCTTTGTATTTTTATGTTCATTTCATATTTAATCATCCTCTTGTAATGTTACCTTAAATAATTTTACGCTATTCTTCCATTTCATATTGTTACATATTATTAAATTTATACTAAATTTCACAATTT
The DNA here is from genome assembly GCA_037975025.1 of Excoecaria agallocha. Taxonomy (NCBI): domain Eukaryota; kingdom Viridiplantae; phylum Streptophyta; class Magnoliopsida; order Malpighiales; family Euphorbiaceae; genus Excoecaria; species Excoecaria agallocha. The sequence goes on from CM075807.1 coordinate 78,109,670, forward strand.
AAATGAAATTGAGGGTAGTTTCTATCCACATATCTTATTTCCTTCCTTCTTATTCCTTACTCCAAATCAATTTTATAATTTATAAAATAATAAATTAAGCCTTTATATAAATTTTTGGCTCAATCGGAGTCCGTTTTCAGTCTGATTCACCCAAGGTAGTAGACAAGCAAAATCTAGACGTCACCAAAAATTTTATTTTTTTATAAAAAAATATTCTACATAAAATTTTGTGTATAATTGAAAATTTTGGTGATTTTTAAAGATCATTTGCTATTTTTAAATTTTTACTGAAACCTTAATTAGCCCTTTTTCTCAATTTATCGATGCATTTTCTAAAACCAATGTTTCTGATATCAAAATTCTCTGAAATTTTGTCTTGCATGCACTATCATAATCAGGAACATATGGTTAAAATTTTAATCAATTTTGACATCGTTTCGATATACTTCTGGCTTTGACGGCTAGTGTAGTTGGTCCAAAATTTAAAATTTTAAAACTTTTAGAACACTTATTTTTCACTTCTAATAGATCATTTAGGTTATTACTAACATATTTATGAAATCAAAATAATTTTTGGATGTTAATACACCAATTCAGAGTACAGTCAAACTTTCAATCAACCCTTTTTACGGTATCGGGTAAAAACTTCTCTATCCCGTTTAAGGGTTAGTCTAAGCTACCACCGAGCTTCATTTAACGCCTAATTCCATAAACTTCTTCTAGGATAAACTGACCATCGGATCACCCATCATTGGATTACCCTAGCCTGAGCACGTTTAACATTTATACTTTCTTGGATTTCTCTATTCGCTTCACTCCGTTTGTTTCAAAAACTATCTCGGAGTTATCTTTCATGCTCTACAACATGCTAAGAATGTTGAATGCAATTTTTGGGATGTTACACTTACTGAAATGAAAAAGATAAGAAAACAAACTTCACCTCCAGGTTCTGTTGCTTGGACAGGGTTTATTCCCGATCGAGCAAGCCGGGATCTCCCATATCTTTGAAGTCATCTTTCTAAAGAAGACCCCAATAAATGAAGTTAGAGACCGCTTCATGAGCATGGTTTTATTCTTAAGGGCTCTTCCTATTTCTCTCCGGGAAGATTCACCTTGGCTTGGTGCCTTGCCCTTAGCTGCAGCTTGAGCATCCGCTGCAGCCACCGGGTCAACCTCCTTCTTTTGTGCCACCTTCTCAACTTGCCTCTAGGTAGCCTTGTCTAGCTCAACCACCCTCTTTTGTGCGATCTCCCTTAAAAGCGAGATGCTGAGGGACCTGAAAGCAGGCAGTATCTCCTCAGAGTCGTATTCATTCCTCAGTCATAACCACCTTAATGGGACCTGATCCACCGCACTAGACTGAAAGGCTATAGGTTCGAAAATGGTCAGCACCGGATGAGAGGCAAATGCAGTAACAGTCGTAGCAAAATGAGGACCACTTGCCAGATCCCTTGAAGGTGGAACTGATAAAGAAAGCACGAGCCTCATTCTCTTTATCTTCTCCTCCCTTGTAGCCCGCTCGGCCTCTCTCTTCACCTTTGCCCCGATCGACAAGCTACTTAGCCAAATCATCTCCTCTGGCCATTTTATCTTCGACTGCAACACAAACACAAAATAAGATAAGTATTTTTTTTATGAAATTTATGATTTGAATGCACATGCAATACATGATTGCTAAGTTATGCTCCCCCTTTCTTCCAATCCTAATGCTCACATTATGTGTCTTCGCCAGCATCAAAGCTGGAGGACCTGAACAACATTCCCAAAAGATAATTAGAGTTGTATGGTCCCCTTTACCTTACCACGGCATCCATCAATTTCTTGATGTCGGCCTTGTATAGGGACTACCCAATTGCTTGGTCTTTCAGGATGGTCGCTCCTTCCGATTGGGTAAGATGAACTCCGATCTCGACGGCCATCCCACCAAAAAATACTTCTCCTTGAACCCTTTCAATGAAAATGGGATGGTGAAGAGCTTCCTTTTCGGTTGGCTGGTAAAGAAGTACTCTATCCCATCACTCTGATCTGAAATGTAAAAGAAGTGGGTGAAAAGGTCCAAAGTTTGAGCCACCCTCTTTATTTTGCAGAGAATTTTAAAGCATGCCACCATCCTCTACCCATTCGAATTTAGTTGGTTTGGGGAAATCTTATAACCTCTCAGCACTGCTATCTCGAACGCATCGAACAGGAGCCTCATTCCTATATCCAAGCTTTAAAGGTGGTAGATAAACTACTCATTCTTCTCATGGTTGAAAGGCCCCTCTGTCATTGCCATAGAGTCGGGGCAAGCCATTATAAACACTTCTATAGGAAAGCCATACCGAGAAGGAATTTCAGCCACTCTCCCGGACTCAATTTTAAAAAATGAGCAACTACCGACCAATCCATGTATTCTTCAATGAAGCTTCTGTCTATTGACTGACCACTGCTGGAAGCCATTTTTGATGAAGCAAAGTAATTCCTAATCCCAAAAAAGGTTCTGAGGATCTATGCTAGAAACTTTTTTTGAGAAATCAAAATGAAGATGAAGGAAGAAGCGTAATGAAGAAGATGAAAGAGAAATTAAAGATATGCGAGTAAGAACTACTTATGTGGTTATTCTAGCGAGAACTTTAAAAAAATTGCTAGAATCTGAAAGATGAAGGTCAAAAAGAAATTTCACCAGAGTTTCGCTAAGGAATTTTGAAAAGTAAAGAAAAAATCACTCAGAAGTTACCTATTTATAGGCAAAAACTTCTTGAATGCACCAATCATCTCGCCAAAGGATGCTTGCCACATGTAATCGAAGCCATTATTATGACACGAAGAGCAAAGCATCATTCTCGATGCGCGTATGCATATACGACATTAAATGAGAAGATAGCTGTATGAACAGACGCGTCTTTTTGGCTGAATGCTTTTTAAATTTTAAAAAGCCCGCCAACAGTCACTTTTCGATCAGAGCACCTCAGAGTAAAACTTACCCGATCAAACTCTTTTAGGGGAAACAGGTGATAACTATGAAAATATCATACTTTAAGACCTAAAAAGTCGGCCATCACAACTGACAAGGCCCAAAGTCCATCAGGAAAGGAGCACCAAATGTGAGCAGCAAGCCAATGTAGAGGCCACTTGATGTTTGATCGTATTGATGGGACATCACATCTCAATCAGTCCACTGACATAAGGCAAAGCCCATACCCTTCACCTACTTCTTGTCACTTTACCGTTTTCCTGCTCTAACAGCCAATTATCACATCTCAAGCACTCAAGTGTACCCCTCTTATCTCCTATAAATAGGCTAATGTATAATGGCTTCAGGTATTAAATTTCTGAGACTCTTTCTTTATAAATTCTCTATCTTGAAGGCTACTAACTTAAGTTTCGGAGTGCTTATGCCTGGTTCGACCGGGCTCCCTTTCTTGCAGGAACTCAACATCCGATCGGCAACAATCCAGCCAATTCTCTCTCTTCTTAGATAAAGACTTTCACATCTTATCAAAGAGAAAAAAAATATTTTTTTACTTTTTACATGCTCTAAATTGTTTAAGGACAACAAAAAAACATATACAAAAAAGGTAATTTAGCACATTATTATTATTTTAAAGGAAAAATACATTATGAAATCTCTAAATTTTAATGGTAATCTATATTAGGCACATGTACTTAAAAAATTGATATTCAATCTCTGCAATTTTTTAGATTACTCATGTTAAGTTTAATTTAGATGAAATTGGGGGAATTTAAATATGTGGCCTGTTAATTTCATGCAAGCTCAATTTAAAATAACTATGAGATACACCAAAATGTAAAAAAAAAAAAATTGAATAAATATAAATATAAAATCATTTTCAGTCCTGCAAAAAATTACAAGTTGAATTTTCTTAAATATTTTATATTTTGGTAGGTTTTATGGTCATTTCAAGTTCATCTCATTTGAGAATATCAAACTGTGTATTTCAACTTTGCCAATTCAATCTAAATTGAATCTAATATGAGTGATACAAAAAAATATCGAGATCTAATGTTAAAATTTGAAAATATAGTCACTTACGTGTTTTTGAAAGGAAATTGAGAGCAAATTAGTAATTTAGAAAATAACCGAAAGAACAAAAAGTATATTTTTCTATCCTTGAAGTAAACTGGAATGGAAATAGAGGTGAGCAAATTTTAGTTAAAATCGAACAAAGCAAATGATTTTTTAATTTGATTCTATATTTTAATTTTTTTTGTTTGATCTCTATTTGAATATCTTGGCAAGTTTGGTTAGTTTAGTCATTTTGGTTTTAGGGCCCAAGCGACCCAATATTATACAAAACGACGTCGTTTTGTATATGCTTAACACTGACCTTTCTGCTAACCGTGCATCATCGTTGTTTCTTCTTTTTCTGCCGATATCCTCCAGGTTTTCCCTTCCCCCCCCACCAATTTCCCTAAACCCTATTTTTTCTCTCCACCCACCTGCCATAGGCCACTGTCGCCGCCTAGTAACCACTCCTTCCTTCCGATCGTTGGGGCTTTCGTTGCCGGTGGACGGTTGCCACTTCAATCAGAGGTATATCTAAATCTTCATTTCGATTTTCTTTTTTCATTTTTTTCTTTAAATCTATGGTTACTTCCTTAAATCCGAATCTTATTTCAGAAATTGTATTTTCTCATTATTTTGACAAATTATTGATATTTGATTCACCGATTCTACTTTTTTTTTTTTATTTCTTTTTTAGCCGCACAAGCCACTCTACTCGATTCTCTTGATCTGTTTTAGCTGGGATTCTTTCATCTCATGCTGGGTTCTCTTAATCAGGTGCTATTTTTGAATTTTTGTTTATTTTTAGCTTCTTTTGGTGCTTGTTGGTGTTTATTTTTGTTCATTTTTAGCATCTATGAATATCCAGCCATGTCGATTTGGTTGATTCTGGTTTGTTCATTTGTTCAATTGTTTGAATATGAGTGCCAAGAGGCATCGTCTTCTTGAGATTGGATTTTCGATCAATTGGAATTTTACTGTTATATTTTCATTTAGTGGATTTTAGAATTATTAGGGGCTTGAATGAATTCTGTCTTGTATGTCTATTGTTGTTTCACTACTGTCTTGTAATTCATAAATTTAATGTCTTTTAAGTCACTAATGGTAACATTGTTCTGTTGAGAGTAGCTCCAAGGTTTCATTAATTTGGAATTCATTGCCTATGGGTCATGAATTGTGTGGTTGGCTTTAGCAATCAAAATAAGCTGTATTTCGATGTTATTATCCCACTAAATGATTATTAATTTAGAGGGTAATTATAGAGTGGGCATGGATCACTTTTTGCAAGCATTTAATAGTAATAATACAGCAATTTATTCTATCTTTAATATCACTTTTGTGTATCTGGTGTTTAATAATAATAATACAATAATTACTCATACCTTCATCACCGATATCTGGTGTTTAGTCCAGTGAGTATATTATTCAATTTAGTGAATTTTATTTAAATTAAACAGAAATCAAAGGCAATCATTTTGTTAATTAGTTAATTTAGTGAGATGGCTTTGGAGAAAAATGTAATAAATAGTTAAATTGTAAAGTACACAAAAAAATATTCTAAAAAAAGCTTACATGCCGTTGCGGGATTTTTATTTTAGCAATGGTCTGCTTTGGATGTCTCTGTTACTATAGTGAAAGCTAACTTAATTGTGCACATTTTGAGCGTTTACACTTTACATTACAATTGTAAACTTGCAGATTTAATTTACTTGTATTAATTTGCTAAATATTGAATATCTCTTTAACAATTTTGCAGGATTTTTTGAGCTGCGTTTTCAATTTTGGTCATCAATTTTGATGGAATTGAGAAGAAGCCTCCTTGGTAAGAATTGAGAAGATCGAAGTGGTGAATTTGGTGACAAAAATTCATTAAGATAACAATGAACAGAGCACTTGTCTCCATTGCTAAAAGAGCTGCATCAACAGTCCATAGCTCAACTTCCCTTCCCCCCAACAGTAAACTGTTTGTTGGAGGTTTCTCTCGCCCTTTCTTTCTCTTACATATCCATCTATTACGTATGCTTTTTGTATGTTTTTAGCTTGCGGCAAATATCTGTGCTCATCTTGAAGGTTTGTCGTGGTCGGTTGATGAGAAGTCCTTAAAAGATGCTTTCTCTTCATTTGGAGAGGTTAGTGAAGGTACTCTTATAATTTGCCGCTGCTCTAACTTTTTATATATGACCAACTTTCGAGTCATCAACCTGTTTGACGAATTGCCTGAATGAAATTAACAATCATCATTATGTGTAATTGTCTGCACTTGCTTGTTGATTTTTTTGAGTATTATTTATGTGTGATAATATATTGATAAATGTGATGTCATTGCTTGATGTTTTCAGTGAGGATAGCGTATGATAAAGATAGTGGTAGGTCAAGAGGATTTGGGTTTGTAAGTTTTTCAAAAGAAGATGAGGCTATCAGTGCAAAAGATGCCATGGATGGAAAGGTTAGTGTACATACAGATATATTTTTTTTTTGTCAAGTAGTGAAATCCATTTCAAACAAAGATTAGTATTAATTGCAGGCATTATTAGGTAGACCATTGAGAATAAGCTTTGCTCTTGAAAAAGTTCGTGGCGGACCTGTTGTTGTTCCTCGCCTTACAGACTCAGGTGGTCGTAATGCTGCAGAGGTAATGTCTTGATCCAATGCTACAGATGTGATTGTAATTATTTCAAGATTTTGCACAATTTTTCCGCAATAATTCAATTGATTAAAAAATTCAACTGTTGACTTGCATCCCTCCTATTCAGCCATACAAATGATTTCCATCGTGACTTTACTGTATTCAAAATCTCTGCTTGTCTCATTGATCTATTGAAATGACATACTCTGGCTGACCATTTATTGCTCCTAAATTGTTTGGAAAAGGAAACTGTTCATAGGTTTTATATAAATAGATAATATCGATCATTTTTATATATAAATAAATGTGGATAATTTTTTTAAAAAATTTAGGTTAGAATAGCAGTTTAGTTGTTAATTTTTATTATCTTTTAGTTACATTCTTAGTTTTCAGTTTTTGATTATAATGTTCTCTTAATTGTGTTAATTTCAGCGGCGTCAGGTTTAATTTTATTAATCTTTAATGATTAATGGTGTTGAAGGTCATTTGAAATTATAAAATTTGCATTGGAAGTTTAGAGATTCAAAAGAAGTGAAAAGTAGAAAAAAACAACAATTCGAGGGTTTCATCCCTTAAGGCTGTGATTTTTAGACCAGTAGAAGATTGTATGACGATGGGATTAAAAACAAAAATCTTATTTTTAGTCTATTTTTCCTATTCAGCTCCATTTTCTTCCAAAACAAGACCTAGATTAAGGTGCTTTTTCCATAAAGAGTCTTTTCATCTCAAAGTAGGCAATAATGCAGGATTGGGAGTAATGCAAATTTTGGAGATTGGAAAAGAATTTTGCATATTTGGAGTCTCAAGCACCAGTATTCTCGGCTTAATTTAATTCAAGTTTGTTTTAATTGTGTTATCGAATTTGATTTGTTATTTTGGATTTTCGAACCTGATTAGTATGAGCTAAATTTCTTTTAAGGTTATTTTTCGTGTAGCTTGAATTCTTACCTTTTTGGATTATATAATTAGTTTTTTTTTTTTGCTGTTGCAATGGTTTATGATTGTGCCTGATGTTTTCAATTAATCGATTATTGATTGATTGATTTATTTTCTTAAGATTAGTACGGGAGATTTTGGAATTGAAATTGAATTATGAACAATATAAGAATATAATTTGAATGGAGACAATATAACTTGACTTGTGGTTGATGGGAATTGATAAATAAATTCAGTATAGTTTGGAAGAGCATGTTAAATAATTTAAAATTATTCTTTTCTTGTTTAAGTAATTAAATTTAATCGCTAATAAATATAAATAAAAAAATAGATTCAAGTGGATTCAAAAACATCTGACTTTTCATATATTGATTTCATTTTAACCCTTTAATTGTTTGAATGATTTTATTATACATTTTTTTTATTTAATTTATTAATTAAAGTTTGGTTGTCTAAATAATAGAAAGTTATTATAATTATGTTAATTAATCACCGGTTAATGTGGGAATGACATCTCATTTACTTTTTGTCACTTGAATCAATTTCGTACGCGAACACAATTTCCCTTTTCATCAAAAGAAAAATAGCTATTACAATTAAATTTTTGTCATTAGATATCATTTTTACTGTTGCATATTTGCACTAGACTTCTAAGTCTTTTAGGAGAGTTTTAATTGCATTAGGAAAGGGAGATTTAATCTAGACTTAAAAGGTTTAATTCTATTAGGAAAATGCATTTTTAACATAGGTATAAAAGTCTCGTCATGGAGAAATTAATTAATTAAATTTCTTTTTCCCTTTTTGGCCAAACTCTCTAGTAGTACTAAGAATTTTGACAACCATTTTGTAACCAAAATATTGGTTTTTTGACCTTTTCTCTTGTGTGGATTATGCATTGGAGATGTTTGCCTTTAAAAATTGTGGTTTGCGATAACTCGGTAAGAAGTAATCAACTGTTCAACAAATTTTTTTTAATTAGAATTTGTATATTTAATGGTAAGATTTTTAGATTTAAATTTTTAATTTTTCCTTCTTGTATATAATGTATATACCTATTTAAATCCAATATGGTATCAAAGTTTATGTTATGCTATGAAATTGCATAATTGATTTATTATGCGGATATACTTTCTATTGTTGCTATGATTTTTCATAAATTTTTAAAATTATGATGATGATTTATGAATGTTAGATTATGAGATAATTGATTTATGTACTTGTGATTAAAATAAAAAAATTGAAAAAAATTGCTTTTTTTTTTCTGCCAGAAAATTTATCTGTGCAGAAGATTAGTAGAATACCTATTTATGAGCTGTTCTAATTTGATTACTTTTTTTGATTCATGTAAAAATTATTTTGACAATAATTTATGTTTTTAATAGGAGTGTGCAAACGATAGTTCGGTTTGGTTTTGGACCGAACTGAACAAATTGAAAATTTCAAAATAAAAAATTGAATCGCAAATCGAACTATTCAAAATCTAAATGAATAAACTAAATTAATTTTGGTCGGTTCGGTTTGGTTTAATCGGTTATGGGTTTATATGGAGTTCTTTTTTTATCGGGCTTTTAATCTATATGGTTTATAAATTAAATTAACTTATATTTGATAAAATAAAATTATTTAAAATAACTAAAAATTAAAATAATATACGTAAATTTATCATATTATTTTCATAACGAATATTAATCAAAATTATATCAAAAAATATATTGCTAAAAAATTAAAGTATAAAAAATTGAAAAAACAAAACTTTAAAAAAATAATTTAAAGTGAAAAAATAAACGAAACTTTTAAAAAATAAATTTCAATGCTTTTATCTTCAAAAAAAGAAAGAATATATATTTTCTCTTTTTATTTTATACGGTGCTTTTCTAATTAATTAATTGCTTTTATTTTCAAAAGAAATAAAATAAAATATTTTTATTTTGCTGTGAAGTTTATCTATTTCTGGTGTATTTCGCTAATAACTGATTGAAAACTTTAGTGACCTAGTGTGGATTACATTCCTAACATTTGTATTGATTTACAATTACAATTGTATTATTGTTAAAAAATATAACTATTGAATTTTTAACATTTTAGAAATATTTTAATTAAAATTTTCCTATATTAGTTTGCTAAAATTAAAGGAAAAAACTGTTTTTATTTAATAAATGTTTTATTTTCTATTCAATTAATATCATTCAAAATTAATAAAAATAAAAATATTTAGTGATTTATAATTTTTTAAAGTAAAAAAAAAACATTTAAAGTAAAAAGATTAATGTATAAAAAATGAAAAAAAAAACTTTAAAAAATACCCCAAAAAAAATTAAATTTAAAGTAAAAAAGATCAACAATTTTTTTTTTTTTAAAGATTAAAGTAAAATAAAATGACAAAACAAAGCTTTGAAAAAAAATTGCAAAAGCTGTTCCTTCCAAGATTTCGAACTCAAGATATGGAGGAATTAATTAAGTTTTCACACCACTCAATCAAGTTGTCTATTTTGCAATTTTAATATATATATATATATATATACACACACGTGTGAAAATATCGGTCAATTCGATTAATTCGAATTTTTACTTTCAAGAAATGAACTGAATTGATTAAATCGTAAATTTATTTTAGTTCAGAACCGAACAAACTGAATAAAATGAACCAAAGAGATCAAAATCTATTCAATTCGATTTGATTTTCGACTCCGATTCGGTTCTACACAATCTTAATTTTTAATATGTGATATTAAGCCGTAGGATCAAACAAAATTAAATTTGGTTAAGTTTTGCATGAAAACTACTTTTGCCAAAAAGTTTATTAAACATATGTTTTTTGTGTGTTTTTGGCGTTCTTATAGTTAAAACGATTTTTAATCTTAAAAATCTGATATATATGATAGATTAAAGTATTTTTAATTAATTTGATTAGTTAAAATAAGCTCTAAATCAATTGGATTAGAATTAGTTAAATAAAATCAATTAATGGGCTTAATTGAGTTTGTGGAGATTTGGTTTAAATGAGGTTAAGACTTGGTGAATCCAATGAGCTAATTTGAAATAATAGTACAGACCTTAATTAAATTTATTATTGAGTTTTAAGGATTGGAGTGAGCTTGGTACATATTTGGTCCATTTCTAAAGTCCAAATGGTTCAAATGCACAAAATTACTTTGTGTGAACCCAAAATTGAATTTTATGGTGTGAATTTTGGTTCACACATAAAATTGGATCCAAAATGATTTTAAATTATTTTAATATGATTAATTGATTAAATAATCAATGAGATTAATATTTAAGATAAGAACACATGCATGTAAAAAATTTCAAAATGGAAAGAGTTTTCTAATTTGGATAATTTTCTAATTTAATTACACTAAAATAATAATTCGTAGCATGTTTTAAAAGTTGAAACAAGAAAGATATACCATTAAATGACTTTGATTTTATGTATTAGAATTGCATATAAGGGTGTATGTTTGGTATGATAGATATGAATTAAATCCAATGTGATTAAGCATATGCATTTCGGCTCATGAGAACTTTCATATCCCGATCAACTTCTTTTGGTTTGTATTTTTAATTGTAATGTGTAATTAGATTACATAAGTTAGAATAGTGAAAGAAGACCGCAAGTAAGGAGTAATATGGGTTGAATGAAGATCCATGAAAAAGAAAACATTGTATTATTTTTTTTCTTTGTAAATCATGCATACTATCTAAATTTCATATTTTGATCTTCCTTTTGGCTCGGAGAGGTCATTGTAAAAAGTCCATAACTATACCATATTTGTATATTTTATATTTATGCGATAGATATATGATGCATATCAATATATGCCAATCACTTATGATAGGACTAAATTGATAAAATCTCTCAAGTTAATACTAAGATTAATAAACCTCCTATTAATTGGATGAGAATCAGAATTCTTTATAGTATAGGTTGTTGATCAAAGTCAAATCCATATTATATCGAATATGTTCAAGTCCAATTAATAGGCCATCTTAGTTAGTCCATTAGCTTGTTGATCAAAGTCAAGGTTAATGAACCTAGAAGTAAGATTGGGTAGTGTATATATGATATGTATGCATTAAGAGATGATAATCCAATGATTTAATAGTTGTATAATGATAAAATTTTTATAGAGATACTTACCTTTCAAGGATATGAAATTTGATTTGTTGACCAAAGTCGAGGTCAAATTTCATATCAGAATTGGATATTGGCCCACTAAGAAAATCGTCGAATTTTCTCTGATCAAATAGTGAGGGCTATTGATTCGCAATAAAATAGTGGGAGTAAAATTAATTAATTAAAGATCTAATTAATGCATCCATAACATGAACATACTTTAATATTTTTCTTTCTTCACATCTAGGATTACATCATGAGCACTCCACAAATTAGTTTGTGCTCAATTTTGGAGAAGAAATCGAATGGTGACAACTATTATGATTGGATTAGGCAAGTGAGAATTGTTCTCAAAGATGAGAAAATTCAACATGTCCTAGATCAAGATCCACCATCACTTCCATTTGAAGATGTCATTGATGAGATCAAAGGCATATATAAGAAATACATGGAGGATAGTAATGTTAGTGTAAGCCCTAGCCCCAATACATTGTTATAAAGCATTTAATTTAATAAATGAGGCATTTTTTTTTATCTATTGTATCTTTGTGCATATCAATTAATAGAACTATCCAAGAATGTTGTGTCAGTTTAAGTTATCATGTGTGAGGCACATGGTTGTAAGATCTTGAAACAAATGAGACTTTGTTCTAAATATCCCTAGTCAGTCATTGTTATGGGAATAAAAAATGAATTAAGACTAGTATGCTCTCTCTGATAAGATGACATATGTCTTACGGATTATAAGGACAAGAGTGTCAATCAGAGATCATAGATACATGCTTAGAACATGGTATCTGGATTCGATCTGTTCATGAGAACACTACATGGTATAAGTCATAAGTGTTTCTCATGTGTAAGTTTTGCATTGGAGTTCTTAGACCTAAAATCTCTATGAAACTCTTTATGAATTACTGTGTACTTTGACATGCACCTAATGTGCTTGTAACAGGGTGACAAGTATGGGTATGCTTGGGTATGCACTTATCCATGTTAGAAAGCATGAGAAAAGTGAAGGGATTACCCTTCTCGATAAGAGAGAAAATATCATCGGCCACTTGATCAGTGAACTAAGAAGTGTATGGCTATACTGAGATGAAATAATGAGTAATCATTATTTATCTGAGAGTTTAGTGTCACTGAAATATCAAGAAAGGAATTAGTATATATAAGGATGACTGATTTCATGCCTTATATTAATTCTGATATTTAAGGGTAAGGAACTAATTAAAATTGTATTAGGTCACTAAATGCCATTTGCATTTTCATTTAATTTGGAATGCTATAATATCTTGCTAGAGAATATATATAGCCTTTGAATTAATTCATTGCCAATATTAAATGGATCTATAGGATCGCACACAAAGCATTAGACTTTAAATATTTAAATAAAGTATTGGGCATTAATTTGGGCTTTTAATTAAAGTCAAATTAATGTATGTAATAGGTATTAAAATTGCTAAATGGACCTTGGTCCATTAGAGAGAGAGAGATTCGGCCCACAAAGGTTTAATTTCAATTAATTAATTATCTTGTATTAATTAAGTTAATTGAGTATTAAAGCCTAAAAGAATTTGAATCAAATTAAAACACTTAAAAAGGAGATAATGTGATTGAAATTGTAAGATGAAAATCAAGGAAATTTCGGCACATGTATATTTCTTAAATTAATTGATTTATTTTGATTAAATATCTTATATTTATTTCAAATTAATTCAAAAGAGTTTGAATCAATATATGTTACTTATTTTAAGGAAGTGATAGAGAATGAATTTACTACCTAAAAGGATAGTAAATCTCGGCATTATAACTTAACAAGATAAGTGATATATGGTGAATGAATAAATAAAAAAACCCTAGGCGTGAACTCTCTCTCTCTCACACTCTTGGCTGAATTTCACAAGGAGAAAGGATTCTTCCTTGTTTTTCTTGTATTCTTGGGCAGCAATAGCAACTAAAAGGAAGTACAAGATCAGATCTTGTAGCTCCAATCCTTCACCATTGCAAAATACTTAAACATAGAGCTAGCATTCTCGATTTTAAGCCGTCATTGCAATTGTGTGTGTGAACATAGAGAGGAGTAGTGTAAAGGCTGTTCTTTTGGCATTGGTTGTGAAGATCTAAGGAAAATAAATCCATCTTGGTTGCTGGTCATCATCAAAATCAAATCTTGAAGTGCATCTAAAGTTGTAAGTTTTAAAACCCTAAAATTACATGTTTTCGATTCTTGTTTATGGATTGCATGGTATGTATGATCGATTTTATTATTTTTTCGCTGCGTGATTATCATGTACATACCATGTCATATTCAATCAGTGATATCAGAGCCTAAACATGCTTATTTTGGTGCTTTAGATGCATTAAATATTTAATCAAAAATCGTTCATTTAAAAACATGCAATGCTGAAATTTTCTATTTTGAGGCTTTTGAATTGTTTTGGTGAAAAAACAATTTTAAATGATTAGATAGGTATTATAATTAATATGACATGTTAATATACTATCCTAAGATGTTCTTAGAGCTATTCATGGTCGGATTTAATTATAAATACCTGATGGTACAAGTTAATCTTGAAACTAGGTACTAGTTGGCATGATAAGTGTTTGTATAACAACTAGTTTTCAAAATTAAATGTAAAAATGATTTTGGCATGTTTGTAAGTGATTTTTAAAGATTAAATATCAGGTTTGGACATATTTTAAAATTTATTTTAATTCTGGTCCATGACAATTTAATTGATTAATTTTAAAATCACTTAAAACTATGACTAGTTTGTTTTTGTTGCATGTTTAATCAATATTGTTTGTGTTGTTTTGATTAAAATGGCAAAAACACATTTAGATCAGATTGGTTTAGAATATTAACTCAATATTTATGACCTTATTTAAATTATTAAATGACTTATAAAATTGTTTTAAGTATTTGTGCATTTTTGTGGCATTATATGAGCATTAAACAACTAGTTTCATTATTGTTTGTTTGTTTGGTATAAATGCCATGTATGATATATATGTTCTTCATGATTTTATGTTTTAATTCATGTTGGTACATATTATATGTATTTTTAATGTTTATGGACTGTATGACATAAAATTAAAAATGGCAAAATTATACTAGAGTTGATTTATAGTACAAATCTAATTAGTTAGTGTTTGGTCTTTTAAGAGAACTTATTCAAAAAGAGGATTTAGTCCATTGGGCTTTGGCCCAGGCCCATTATGAGGTCTTCTCTTAAAAATTCAAATACACAATTTCCATTAATGGGCTTGGCTAAATTAATTAAAATTAGACTTTGTTTTATCCATGAATGTTATATGTATATTTATTTGCTTGTTTTGTGTGATGAATGGATATGCATGGTGCATTCATGGGCCTTGGATTTTTTTAATTAAATATGGCCTACATGCCATTATGTATTATTGTAAAAGTTCATTTATTTCTTAGAATATAATTTATTTAAAGACTTTATAAATCAAGACGAAGCCCACCGGAGTGGAGAAACCCAACTCGAAGATTCTTATGTAATAGTATAGAATCTTAGTTGTAGGTTTTTGGGCCCATGTTTGTCACGCTTTACTTTATGCAATTATATATATATGCATGATATGAATGGATGACAAAGCGTATGCCATGTAAGCCGTAATAAAATGAATCCCTAAAATAGTAACTCACAAAGTTACCTTCCTAATTCGAAACATGTCAAGGCATCGATCATCGGTCATGTAGACTAGGAGTCCTAGATGCGCCCGATTATCTTTGTGAGGCATGGGTTGTGAATGTAGGTTGGACTTAACATGGAAAGGGATGCTTGGTCCTAGGCAACTAATAAATGGGTTTGTGCTATAACATCTTAAGATGTTAGCCCATTTGATCCAAGAGTCATGTACGAGACATGATTGGAGTTTTCCTACCTAAGTAACTTAACTTGTTAGGTGTACAAGCTCAGCTTGACTAATAAGTTGTTGTGAAAAGTGAATTTTGGCCCACATTAAATTACTAACGCGAATTATTTAAAGGAATATTAATTCGGTTTGTGGGATTATAAATAAGACCTCATTTAATCTTGCTAAGTTTTATTGTAGATTGAAAATGGCTTCTTCAAACAACAACTTTTCATTGCGATCGGTCCTGGAAAGGGACAAACTGAATGGCACCAATTTCATAGTCTGGTCTCGAAACTTAAGAATAGTTCTTAAGCAAGAAAAAAAGTCGTATGTTTTGGATGCACCCTTGCCTAAAGAACCTGGTAGGAATGCCTCTACGGTTCAAAAGGAAACTTTTGAGACCAAGAAGAGCGACTCCAATGATATGACCTGTCTGATGCTGGCCACTATGGTGCCTGACTTGCAAAAGCAATTCATGGACCAAGAGGCTTATACGATCATGGTGCACCTCAAGGAGATGTTCCAAGAGCAAGCTCGTCACGAGAGGTTCGTGATAACAAAGGCCTTAATTTCTTGTAAGATGGCTGCGGGTACTCCTGTTAGTACCCATGTACTCAAGATGAAAGGGTATCTTGATACTCTTGAGAAGCTTGAGGTACATGTCTTGAAGGAATTGGCCACTGACTTGATCTTAGGTTCATTGACTGATGATTATGATCCATTTGTTATAAATTATAACATGCATGCAATAAAAAAGACAGTCACCAAGCTTCATAGGATGCTTAAGAATGCTGAAGAGAACATTCGAAAGACCAATCCCGTACTTATGGTTCAAGGAGGTATTAAAAAGGGACCCGCTAAGGGAAAGGGAAAGGGAAAGGCAAAACCCAAGAATGACTTGGCTCGGTTCAAGTCAAATGGGAGTGCACCTCAGGCCCAATCCAAGCCCAAGGTGCAAAAGCTCAAGGAGAGCGAGAGCACATGCTTCCATTGCAATAAGATAGGGCATTGGAGGCAGAATTACGCTCTTTTCAAGGAAGAACAAAAGAAGAATGGAGCCAAGGTGTCCATTTCTGGTATTTTTGTTGTTGAAATTAACCTTTCTATTTCTACCACTTGGGTATTGGATACCGGTTGTGGTTCTCACATTTGTTCAAATGTACAGGGGCTATGAAATAGGCGATTACTTGGGAAGAATGAAGTGGACCTCCATATGGGGAATGGAGCATGAGTTACTGCCATGGAGATAGGAGACTATCAACTCACTTTACCTTCTGGACTTTATTTAGTTTTGAAAAATTGTTATTATGTGCCTGCTATGAGTAGAAACATTATTTCAGTTTCTTGTTTTGATTTGGATGAATTTGATTTTGTTATTAGAAATGGCAATGCTCATATTCGTCGCCAAGGCATTTCATATGGCAATGCCATGTTGCAAAATGGCCTTTATATCTTTGATCTACAAAACAAAGTGTCCATATACAACATTAATACAAAGAGGGTTAAATCAAACGAATTGAACCCTACTTACTTCTGGCATTGTCGTTTAGGGCATGCAAATGAAAAATGCATTTCAAGACTCCATAAATCTGAAGTGCTTGGGTCATTCGACTTAGAGTCTTATGACACATGCGAGCCATGTTTGCATGGAAAAATGACAAAGAGTCCTTTTAACAAAAAAGGTGAGAGGACTAATGACTTATTAGAACTAATACATACCGATGTATGTGGACCATTAAGTACACAAGCTAGAGGTGATTTTAGCTACTTCGTGATGTTCATAGATGACTTCAGTAGATATGGCTATGTCTATCTAATGAAGTACAAGTCTGAAACTTTTGAAAAATTCAAAGAGTTTAAGAACGAAGTAGAAAACCAACTTGGCAAAAGTATAAAAGCCATTCGATCAGATCGAGGTGGCGAATACTTAAGCCAAGAGTTTGACAGTCATCTGAGGGAGTGTGGTATTATTTCACAGCTCACTCCTCCTAAAACACCACAATGGAATGGTGTGTTCGAAAGGAGAAATCGAACTCTGTTGGACATGGTTCGATCAATGATGAGCAAGCAAATCTTTCTATTTTTTTTGGGGTTATGCATTAGAAATTGCTGCGTTTTTATTAAACCGTACTCCAACTAAAACAGTTGACAAGACACCATACAAAGTATGGACTGGGAAAGAATCCAATATGTCATTTCTTAGGATTTGGGGCTATGAAGCACATGTTAAGAAGTTAACATCTGATAAACTAGAGTCCAAATCCATTGTATGCTTATTTATGGGTTATCCCAAAGAAACAAAGGGATACTACTTTTACTCACAAGCCGAGAACAAAGTATTTGTTGCTCGCAAGGCTATTTTCTTGGAAAAGGAGTTCATTCTCAAGAAAGATAGTGGGAGTAAAGTAGAACTTGGAGAAATTTAAGCACCACAAACTCCTATAGAGGATGAGTTGGAAATGGGATCAAGTTCACAACCAGTTGTGGAATAAGAACCCATTTCACAAGAACCTAGAAGGTCCGATAGGGTACATCAGTAGATTGAAATATACGAATTTCTAATCACCGACAGTGACACTATTGAGTTAGTAGATTGTGAGGATCCTACTACCTACCGAGAAGCTATTGAAAGCCCACACTTAGAAAATTGGCTTGAAGCCATGAAATTTGAGATACAATCAATGTACGATAACTAGGTTTGGACCTTGGTTGATCCACTGGATGGTGCTAAGGTAATTGAATGCATGTGGCTATTTAAACTCAAAGCTGATAAGAACTACAAAAGTAGACTAGTAGTAAAAGGTTTTCGACAAACTCATGGTGTAGACTATGATGAAACCTTTTCGCCTGTAGTCATGCTCAAGTCCATTAGGATCTTGCTTGCCAAGCTACATATCATGATTATGAGATATGACAAATAGATGTCAAAACTGCTTTCCTAAAAAAAAATTTACTGGAGGATGTGTATATGACACAGCTTGAGGGTTTTGTCAATCCCAAGCATCCTAAGAAGGTTTGCAAGCTTCAAAAATCCATTTATGGATTAAAGCAAGCATCCCGAAGTTGGAATCTTCATTTTGTGAGGCAGTCAAAGAATTTGACTTCGTCAAGAACGAAGATGAGCCTTGTGTGTACAAGAAGGTTAGTGGGAGCATAATAGTATTTCTGGTCCTATATGTGGATGACATCCTTCTCATTGGGAATGACATTCCAACATTACAAAAGGTTAAGCAATGGTTGGGAAAATGTTTCTCAATGAAAGACTTAGGTGAAGCTGAGACAATACTTGGTATTCAGATCTATAGAGATAGATCGAATCGACTTTTGGGACTAAGTCAAGAAAAGTACATAAACAAAGTACTTAAGCATTTTTATATGGGAGACTCAAAGAAAGGGTACTTACCTTTGGATTTAGGAGTTCAATTAACTAAAGAACAGTGCCCTAAAACCAAAGAAGAAAGGGACAACATGAGTAGAATCCCATATGCATCTGCTATTGGATCTATCATGTACGCTATTTTATGTACTAGGTTGGATGTTGCTAATGCATTGAGTATAACCAATAGATTTCAGCAAGACCCTGGTGAGAAGCACTGGTTTGTTGTAAAGGGGATTCTTAAGTACCTACGAAGGATTAAGGATCACTTCTTGGTGTATGGTGGTCAAGAAAAACTCGTCATAAAAGGTTATGCCGATGCTGCTTTTCAGACCAGTACTTAGGATTCAAGATCGCAATCTGGGTTTGTTTTTGTTTTGAACAGTGGTGCTGTTAGCTGGAGAAGCTTAAAGCAAGAGACCGTTGCTAACTCAACTATAGAATCTGAGTATATTGCAGCAAGCGAAGCTACAAAAGAGGCTATTTGGATTAGAAATTTCATTTCTAGATTAAGAGTGGTCCCAAACGTCCTAGATCCATTAGAAATTTTTTGTGACAACAACAGGGCCATTGCACAGGCCAAGAAGCCCCGGTCACATCAGAAATCCAAACACATACTCAGGAGGTACCAATTGATCAGAGAGATAATTGATCGTGGGGATGTCAAGGTTAGCAAGATAGCAAGTGAAGACAATGTAGCAGATCCTTTAACAAAACAGTTGCGTCCAAATATGTACGAAGCTTATTTGAGAGCATTCAGTCTTAGGGCTATGCACAATTGGGACTAGTGCTAGTGGGAGATTGTTAGTGCAAGCCCTAGCCCTAATGCATTGTTATAAAGCATTTAATTTAATAAATGAGGCATTTGTTTTATCTATTGTATTCCCGTGCATATCAATTGATAGAACTATCCAAGAATGTTGTTTTAGTTTAAGTTACCATGTGTGAGGCACATAGTTGTAAGACCTTGAAACAAATGAGACTTCATTCTAAATATCCCTAGTCAGTCTTATTATGGGAATAACAAATGAATTAAGACTAGTATGCTCTCTTTGATAAGATGAGTTCTGTCTTACGGATCAGAAGGACAAGAGTGTCAATCAGAGATCATAGATACATGTTTAGAACATGATAACTGGATTCGATCTGTTCATGAGAGCACTACATGGTATAAGTCATAAGTATTTCTCATGCGCAAGTTTTGCATCGGAGTTCTTATACCTAAAATCTCTATGAAACTCTTTATGATTTACTGTGTACTTTGACATACACCTAACATGCTTGTAACAGGGTGACAAGTATGGGTATGCTTGGGTATGCACTAATCCATATTAGAAAGCATAAGAGAAGTGAAGGGATTACCCCTCTCGATAAGAGAGAAAATATCATCGGCCACTTGATCAGTGAACTAAGAAGTGTATTGCGATACGAGATGAAATAATGAGTAATCATTATTTATCTGAGAGTTTAGTGTCACTGGAATATCAAGAAAGGAATTTGTATATATAAAGATGACTGGTCCCATGCCTTATATTAATTCTAATATTTAAGGGTAAGAGACTATGTACAATTGGATTAGGTTACTAAATGCCATTTTCATTTTCATTTAATTTGGAATGCTATAATATCTTGCTAGAGAATATATATAGCCTTTGAATTAATTCATTGCCAATATTAAATGGACCTATAGGATCGCACACAAAGCATTGGGCTTAAAATATTTAAATAAAGTATTTGGCATTAATTTGGGCTTTTAATTAAAGTCAAATTGATGTATGTAATGGGTATTAAAATTGCTAAATGGACCTTGGTCCATTAAAGAGAGAGATTCGGCCCACAAAGGTTTAATTTTAATTAATTAATTATTTTATATTAATTAAGTTAATTGAGTATTAAAGCCTAAAAGAATTTGAATCAAATTAAAATACTTAAAAAGTAGATAATATGATCGATATTGTAAGATGAAAATCAAGGGAATTTCGGCACATGTATATTTCTTAAATTAAGTGATTTATTTTGATTAAATGTCTTATATTTATTTCAAATTAATTCAAAAGAGTTTGAATCAATATATGTTACTTATTTTAAGGAAGTGATAGAGAATGAATTTACTACCTAAAAGGACCGTAAATCTCAGCATTGTCACTTAACAAGATAAGTGATATATGGTGAATGAATAAATAAAAAACCCTAGGCGTGAACTCTCTCTCTCTCACACTCTTGGCCGAATTTCAGAAGGAGAAAGGATTCTTCCTTGTTTTTCTTGTGTTCTTGGGCAGCAACAGCAACTAAAAGGAAGTACAAGATTAGTTCTTTTAGCTTCAATCCATCACCATTGCAAAATACTTATACATAGAGCTAGCACTCTTGATTTTAAGCCGTCATTGCAATTGTGTGTGTGAACATAGAGAGGAGTAGCGTAAAGGCTGTTCTTTTGGCATTGGTGGTGAAGATCTAAGGCAAATAAATCTATTTTGGTTGCTGGTCATCATCAAAATCAAATCTTGAAGTGCATCTAAAGTTGTAAGTTTTAAAACCCTAAAATTGCATGTTTTCGATTCTTGTTTATGGATTGTGTGGTATGTATGATCGATTTTATTATTTTTTCGTTGCGCGATTATCATGTACATACCATGTCATATTCCATCAAGTATATCAGCAATTGTTAAGCTAGTTAGTGCTATGTTTGTAGACCTTTAGATTCAACATGAAAAGATGGATGCTAGGACTATGATTTTTCACCTAAAGGAGTTATATGATTCTTAAGCTAGAGCTCAATGATATAATGTTGCTACAACTCTTTTTGGGTGCAAAATGGTGGAGGGCACTTCAGCTTCTACTTATGCATTAAAGATGTATAGATACATTGAACATTTAGGTTGGATGGCCTATGTTATGAATAATGATCTGTATATAAACTTGATCTTATATTCATTGGCTCTTATTTTTTTCACATTTTGTGCTTAACTATAACATGAACAAGATTCAAGCTACAATACCCAAGCTTATCAAAATGCTAAAGATAGTTGAAGGATAATTTAAGAATGATCCAAAATCTTTCATGGTTGTCACTTATGCTAAAAGGGGCAAGGAGTAAAAGAAGAAGGCAACCAAAGAACAACCCAAATATGGTGGTATATTAAAAAAAAAGGCTTCGAAGAAGGAACTTAAAGGGGCTTTCTTTGTAATGGCCTGAAATCATAACCTTCATGAATAGTATTTCTAGGCCATGAACAGTGAGATCGGGTAAATTGTAAAAGCTCAATAGCTGATGAGCTATGAGAAAAGTATTTTGGGTATGATTGTATTAGGCATACTACACCAAAATTTATCGAAAGTATAAGGTTAAACTTGTGTGGACTGTAAAAATCTGAAGATGGGTGACCTCCAGGGAAGTTTTGGAATTAAAAATATTTTATTGAATATTTGAGAAATACTAGTCATGACTAGTCTAAAGGTGGAATTTAGAGTAAAAATGAGGTTAAATAGGCCTTTAAAAGTTGAAATGAAGAAAAAAATTATGGTTTCATGGTCGGGTTAATTGGAACTCTAAAAATAGTAAATGACCTCTAAAAATCACAAAAATTTTAGATCTATCCTAAACTGTATGTAGAATAATTTGGCAATAAAAAGAAAATTTTACGGTGACACCGAAAAATGGCTAATCGGATCAGTTTGATTGAACCAAACCGAAAATGGACTCTGATTGGGCTGAAAATTTTTATGGAGACTTGATAAATGTGAATTTAACTATGTTCTTAATGTGTTTTTACTATATTTTTAGGATAGTTTTATGTTAATTAAGTTGTTTTAAAAGTTAGTTTCTTCAATTGATGTT
The DNA here is from genome assembly GCA_037975025.1 of Excoecaria agallocha. Taxonomy (NCBI): domain Eukaryota; kingdom Viridiplantae; phylum Streptophyta; class Magnoliopsida; order Malpighiales; family Euphorbiaceae; genus Excoecaria; species Excoecaria agallocha. The sequence continues at coordinate 78,132,451 of CM075807.1, forward strand.
TTAATTATCTAATTAAGCATTTTTTATGTTTTTAGGACTTAATTGAAAGAAGAAAAGAAAGTTAGAAGGGCTTAAATGAATTTTGGCTTTTGGGATAGCCTTGCAAAGAGAGAGAGAAATTCACATTTTCTAGCAGAAGCAAAACACTCCGTGGAGTGTCAAAATACTAGGTGGAGTAACAATGTTACTCCATGGAGTGAGAACAATAGGAACTCCACTAATTTTAGGCTTCTCCAAGGCACAAAAGGACTTTCCAAAGATCTTAAATAAAAATTCTTTTGCTTATATTGGAAGTCTACAAAAAAGAGGAAGCAAGGGTTGGATCTAACTCTCTTTTCCAAGATATAAAAAGAGGCATTTGGACTTCTTAGGGAGATTTTTTATAGTTCTTAGCTTTTAGTTCTTCTCTTTACAATGCTTTTGATTGAGAGTATGAGTGGCTAAGCTTTTAATTCCAATTCAAGGGTGAATTGATTCCAATTGTAATTTTGTGAGGCTTTGAACTCAATAGGGATTTTTTCAATCTAAGTAATTCGTATTTCCTTGTTATTATTTTTTATGAATTATTTATATTGATTAACTTGATGCCTTAATTCAATATTAATTTTTCTATTGCTATCCATGAGTTTGTGATCCGTAATTGTCATGAATGATTGATTTTAGTAGCAAGGAATTATGTGTGTATGATTTCGGCTTTTTAATTTACATAGCTTGCATAATAAATTCTAGGAAAATAAAGGTGCAAAGTTAATTGAATTGTAGCTATCTCGATCAATTAATTTTTGTCTTAGTCATTCTCATTAATTCTTAATGCTACCATTGAATTGATTTGGAACGCTATCGTGCCCAGTTAAATTAATGGTAAGATTTGATTTTAAACGCTTTGTTTGAGTCAATTACATTAGGAGAATTATTACTTTCTACGGCTTTTTCGATTAAGTAGACTAAGTTCTTGGATTGAGAAATTAATCTTTAAGTCTATGATCAAAGTTGCAATTGGATGATAATTATACCTTTGAATTGGAAGTTTGGTAAGATTGATTTTCATTTAATTCAATATTTTTGCTTTCTGTTAATTTGTTGTTAATTTACTTTTAGTTTTAATCCAAAGATTCAAAACCCCCCATCTACTTTATATTTTTGTTTTCAACATTGAGAAATTAATCATCATAATTCTCTTGGGATTCAACCTGGTCCCACTATTTCCACAAGTTAGTTAAGGTAAATCAGTATTTATTTTGAAAGGCTTCGACAACCCGACCAAGACTTGATTTAATATTTTAAGAATTATGAAATTAATTTTAAGTGAATTTGAGCTTGATAACAGAGGGATAATTTAGAGTGCATAGATTGGGCTTAAGATCAAAATTAGGCTTGAAATAGGTTAGACTAGCCCTGACCATTAGCCCACCTATAAATATCCCAAGATTGTATTTCTTTAGAGGAATCCATCAAATTTCTGCATCTTTTCCTCCCTTCTCTCATGATTGAATGGTGTTCTTCACCATGTCCCTTTGATTTCTTCATCTCTCTCCTAATTTCTCCCTAAATCCAATCTTCTAAAGTAAATTCTAGCTTCTCTATTCCATCATGGCAGTCCCTAATCCCTATTTGAAGGAACAGTGGTGGAAAAATCAAGATTTATCAAGTTATGTATCGAAAATGAGCTAAGAGAAATCAATCTTTATAGTTTGATTCAAAGGTTTTTATAGATAGATTAAGGTATGTATGGCTAATTTATGATGTTAGATTTAATTTTGGAGCAAAGAAAATGATAGTTTTATACCTTTACATATGTGGCCACTTAAGATTTTTAAAGAAAATGATGGTGATTTATGGAGTAAAGCTAAGAAGGGGAAGATTAAGTGTGGAGAAAAATGAATCTAAGGTATGTGGATACAAAATCCCAAATTTTTCATGATTTTTGTTTAATTTATTATTATGTATGTAAAGTATGTATGTGACTAATGTATGAATAATCGAAATAATTGTTATAGAAATGATTAAAAGAATTAAAAATGATATTTTGAATGATTAAATATAGAAGAAAAAAATTTAAGTGGATAACCTACTATGGTCGAATTATGTACCTAAGAATTTCTTAATGATTTTGTGATTTTTATGTTAATTAAGTATGGATCTATGATAATGAGTATGAGGTTTAATGATTTAAGTGATTAAAATGTTGGAATTTAACGGTTACATGCATCACATACATGAGCGGAACTTTAAAATTTTTTTTAACCATTAGATCTGATCTTGCCATGAATATACAATATAACTATATGAGAATAAGAAAAATGACCTTTGATTTTTGTTGAACAGTTGATTTTACTTCGCACCGGGTAGTCGCAAACCACAGTGTCCAAAATCGAACACCTCCAATGAGTAATTCACACTAGAGAGGGGTAAATTGAACCAACAAATTGGTGTTTAACTAGGGCTGACAGAAATTCCCAAGAGCTAGCTTAGGAGTTGGCGTAAAAGGGAGAGAGAGATTAAAGAAAAAGACTTTCCTTTTGTTTTAATCACTTAACCCTAATTCTTATTAGTTGGCCTTTTATAGTTAGGTTAAAATTCCAACTCCTTAATGAGATTGGGCTCTTTAAAATTGCTGGAGAATTATTAATTGGGCCTCTGGAATTAATTATAATCATTTGGGCTTAATTAAATCCAATTTAATCCTTTTCATAAAAGTCTATGCACAAAATCCACAAACTAGGCCTTTTGTGCATCTAATTGAATTTAAATACCCAAATGGATTCAAAATCCAACCAAATTAAATATGTGAGTTCCATAATACTTATGTAACATATATAAATTAATTTGGACCAAGAAAAAGCCCTCTAAGACCTTCTTTATGGAGTTGGCGTGTGGCCCTCTTCTGGAGGGCTTCCTCCAACTTCTTCATTCCTTTGGCCCTTTATAATTTCTCCAATGGACCTATTAATTATTATAACAGTCCTATAACACTTATAGTAGTCTTATAACACTTATAAGATAATAATAATTAATCATAAAATACATTATTTCAATTAGGTCCAATTTTGCAGAATATTTCTCAAAAGTTTCACGGACAATTTTATTTGATCATAATTAATTAAACTCTTTAATTAATTATTATCTTATTCACTTCTCTACCTTCATAATAATATCAAATATTATTATCCTTGTTATTTTACCATTTTACCCTTTTCTCTATATGTGTGTGACCTATTGGGTTCCTGTCCATGTTGGCAGTATAATATGTAATTGTGAGTTCTATTCAAAACTCATATGATTTAAACTCCTTTAAATCATCTTATCAATTTCTATTGATACTTTCGATACATCATTATACAAGTCATGATTGGCCTCTAGCTAGGCATCATGACTACCCAAATGTCAGGAAAGTCATGTGGTTTGACTGTACCCTTCCATAGAAACAGTTATTGTGCAATTACTCCTTTCACCACTCTTATCTCAATTAGATTCTGAGTATGGATTTCTGTCAACTCATATAAATCTAATTATATATGTTTTATTAATTTAACCATTGTTCCTAAAATGCCCTTCATGGATCTCCATCCATCTCGGCATATTACTCTGGCCAGAGATTCTTTGAACAAGGCAATTATAGAATCATGCGAGATAACTTCCCTTGTTAAATCTGGGATGGTGAATCCTTTGTCAATCACTCAACTATCTTCAAGTAGGTCATGATATACCCAATCTCCTAACTATGTTCACTCCCAGTTGGAAGTAATCAGTTATGGAGTCAAAGTATACCACTTGCTACTTAAGATAACTTTGGTGATCTCAAGTCTAAGGATACTTGCACAACCGCTATGAAGAGATTCCTCACTGACATAGATCTAATATCCATGTGAGGATTTTCTATGCAAGTCTCCAATGAACTTGTTTTTCTAACAAGCATCCACATGTTAGCTTTGATTATCTTTCATAATCACAGTTATGAGAACCACTGCTTGAACCATTCAAGAAGCATAACATGTGCTAGTCTGTCCGAATTAACAATGTCCTATCTTGTTAATTCTATGACTAGGGATATTTATATATTAAGACATTTGCATGCAATAGACATCTCACATCATGAACACCTTCATGATTGCCTTTGTACTGTGTTTATAATATCTAGGACTTCATTTATTAATTTAAGATTTACAAACTCATGTATTCAAATATAGCATTAAGAAATGAATGATGCCTTTTATTAAGAATATAAATTTCATACATATGAAAAACATCCCTATTACATGGGCTCTAGGGCATGCTCTCTAACAATCTCCCATTTGCACTAGAGCTAATCACTCATATGTCTCAGACCCATGCTATTTATATGGTGATCATGCTTAATCTGGGAAATGCTTTAGTGAGGGGATCCGCCACATTGTCATCTATGGGAACCCTTTCTATTTTCACATCATTTCTAGCTACTATTTCCCTTATGAGATGGTAGCGTCTGAGAACATGCTTGGATCGCTGATGAGACCGTGGTTCCTTTGCTTGCGCAATGGCTACATTGTTGTCACACTATAAAGGAATCAGATCAACAATGCTAGGCACCACTCCTAGTTCGGTTATGAACTTTTTGATCCAGACTGCTTCTTTGGCTGCTTCTGAAGCAGCAATGTACTCAGCTTCCATCGTGGAATCAGTAGTTATTTCTTGTTTGGAACTTTTCCAACTAACTGCTCCTCCTCCCATTATGAACATATAACCAGATTGTGATTTACAATCATCTTTGTCAGATTGGAAGCTGGCATCTGTATACCCATTTACTTCCAAACTGCCCTCTCCATATACCAAGAATATATCCTTAGTCCTTCTCAAGTACTTAAGAATATTCTTGACAGCTGCCCAGTGTTCCTCTCCAAAATTAGATTTGAATCTGCTTGTGACACTCAAAGCAAATGCTACATCTGGACGTGTACATAACATAGCATACATGATAGAACCAATTACAGATGCATATGATATTCTATTCATGCTCTCTCTATGCTCTAGGGTTTGTGGACACATAGACTTAGAAAGGTGTTTCCCATGCACCATGGATATAAACCCTTTCTTAGAGAGATCCATATTGAACCTCTTCAATACTTTATCTATATATGTACTCTGAGAAAGACCTAGCAACCTATTGGATCTATCTCTATAGATCCTTATTCCCAGAATATAGGATGCTTCTCCAAGGTCTTTCATGGAGAATTGCTTGGATAACTATATTTTAACAGATTGGAGAAGAGAAATGTCATTTCCCATGATCAATATGTCATCTACATATAGAACTAGGAAGACAATTGCACATCCACTGACCCTTTTATACACACAAGGTTCATCTTCATTCTGTGAGAAACCAAACTCTTTGATTGTCTCATTGAATCGTATGTTCCAGCTCCTAGAGGCTTGCTTCAATCCATAAATGGATCTTTGAAGCTTGCATACCTTTTCGCCATTTCCTGATGTGAATCCTTCTGGTTGTGTCATATACACATCCTCGGTAAGATTTCCATTAAGGAAAGCTGTTTTCACATCCATTTGCCAAATCTCATAATCATAATAAGCTGCAATGGCTAAAAGTATTCTTATAGACTTAAGCATCGCTACAGGAGAAAAAGTTTCGTCATAGTCAATACCTTCTTTTTGATGATAACCTTTTGCTACTAAGCGAGTTTTATAGGTAACTATATTACCTTCCATGTCAGTCTTCTTTTTGAAGACCCATTTGCACCCTATGGGTTTTATCCCTTCAGATGGTTGAGTTAAAGTCCATACTTTGTTCTCATACATGGAGTCCATTTCAGACTGCATAGCCTTAAGCCATAAATCACGTTCTGACCTATTCAAAACTTCTTGATAGCTTGTAGGCTCATTGTCCTCTACTATAGTTATGCCTCTATCCGAATCAATGTGAAATCCATATCTCACAGGGATAGAACGCATCCTAGTAGATCTTCTAGGATTTTGTGTATAATCAGGTTCAACTGTAATCTCATCATTATGAAATTTAGTTTCGGATTCAATCGGTGTTAGTGTAAGCCTTAGCCCCAATACATTGTTATAAAGCATTTAATTTAATAAATGAGGCATTTGTTTTATCTATTGTATTCCTGTGCATATCAATTGATAGAACTATCCAAGAATGTAGTTTCAGTTTAAGTTATCATGTGTGAGGCACATGGTTGTAAGACCTTAAAACAAATGAGACTTTATTCTAAATATCCATAGTCAGTCATTGTTATGGGAATAACAAATGAATTAAGACTAGTATGCTCTCTCTGATAAGTTGAGTTCTATCTTACGGATCATAAGGACAAGAGTGTCAATCAGAGATCATAGATACATGTTTAGAATACGGTATCTGCATTAGATCCACTCATGAGAACACTACATGGTACAAGTCATAAGTGTTTCTCATATGCAAGTTTTGTATCGGAGTTCTTAGACTTGAAATCTCTATGAAAATCTTTATGAATTACTGTGTACTTTGACATACACCTAACGTACTCGTAACAAAGTGACAAGTACGGGTATGATTGGGTATGCATTGATTCATGTTAGAGAGCATGAGAGAAGTGAAGGGATTACCCCTCTCATTAAGAGAGAAAATATCATCGGCCACTTGATCAGTGAACTGAGAAGTGTATGGCCATACCGAGATGAAATAATGAGTAATCATTATTTATCTGAGAGTTCAGTGTCACTGGAATATCAAGAAAGGAATTAATATATATAAGGATGACTAGTTCCATGCCTTATATTAATTCTGATATTTATGGGTAAGGGACTATGCAAAATTGCATTAGGTCACTAAATGCCATATGCATTTTCATTTAATTTGGAATGCTATAATATCTTGCTAGAGAATATATATAGCCTTTGAATTAATTTATTAATTCATTGCCAACATTAAATGGACCTATAGGATCGCACACAAAGCATTGGGCTTAAAATATTTAAATTGTGTATTGGGAATTAATTTGGGCTTTTATTTAAAGTCAAATTAATGCATAAAATGGGTAAACAGATTTTTGCCTAAAAAAGCTAGCTGTTTTAGGCAAATCTGTAAAAACAGTTTTTTTGCCAACTGTCAAGGTGCGATTTTGCCTAAAACAGCTAGCTGTTTTAGCCAAATCTGTGAAACAAGTTTTTTGCCTAAAACAACTAGCTGTTTTAGGTAAATATGTTGAACTGTCTTTTTGCCTTAGGCAAATTTGTTAACAGTTGGTCACGAGAGAAATTTGTTGGCATGTGCTAAGTTTAATTTCAATTGATTAATTATCTATGTATAATTAAGTTAATTGAGTATTAAATCCTAATTTGTAATTAATCAAAATATAATACTTGAGTGGGAATTAAAGTAGCCAAAATTCAAACTAAAATACTAGTAGAATTCGGCAACTATCACCTTAAATAAGTAAGTTTGTTTTGATTAAATGACTAATGCCATTTGAATTTAAATTCTAATAGAATTTAAATTAAGATATATCTCTTAATTAGGAAGTGATGGAGGCTGAAATTAACACTTAATTTTCGGCACTCACACTTGACCTAAATTAAGTGATATATATTAATGAATTAAATGAAAAAAGTGTATGCCGTTTTTTTGCTATTTTTCTCTCTTAGCCGAAATACTCAAGGGGAAAGAAATATTTCTTGTTCTCTTGTGTTCTTGGGCTGAAATAGTAACCTAAAGGAAGAACAAGATCAGATCTTGTGGCTTCAAATCATTCCCATTGCCGAATACACAATCATAGAGCTAGCATTCTTGATTTTAAGCCATCTTTGCAAGTGTGTGTGTGAGAATAGAGGGAGTGGCGTAAAGGCTGTTCCTTGGCATTGGTGGTGAAGATCTAAGGTGGACATATCCTTCTTGGTTGCTGGTCATCATCAAAATCAAGTTTTAAAGACATCTAAAGTTGTAAGTTTAAAACCCTAAAATTGCATGTTTCGATTCTTGTCTTGGAATTGTATGGCATGTATGATAAAAATTTTTGTTTTTCCGCTGTGCTATTATCACATTCATACCATGTCATATTCCATCAATCGGTTGATCATCTTCTATTTGTGGGTCTTGAACTTCACCAAGTTCAATTTTACTCCCACTTTCCTCTCGTAGGAGAAATTCTCTTTCCAATAAGATAGCATGCCTTGAAACAAATACCTTTTGTTCTAAGCGATGATAGAAATAATATCCAAACGTTTCTTTTGGATATCCCACAAATAAACATTTGTCAGACTTAACATCCAGTTTGTCTGACATTGTCCTCTTCACATAAGCAGGACAACCCCATACTTTCATATGAGAAAGCGTGGGTTTCTTGTTATTCTACATCTCATATGGAGTAACCTCAACCGATTTACTAGGAACTCTATTTAACACATAAACAGTAGTTTCTAGTGCATATCCCCAAAAGGACTTAGGCAAGTCCGCTCGGCTCATCATTGATCGAACCATATCTAATAGTGTTCGATTCCTGCTTTCAGATACACCATTGTGTTGTGGTGTATATAGAGGAGTCCATTGAGATAAAATCCCATTATCTCTAAGATAATCCTGAAACTCTTGACTTAAGTATTCTCTACCTCGATCTGATCTAAGTGTTTTAATACTTTTGCGAAGTTGTTTCTCTACTTCATTTCTGAATTCTTTGAACTTTTCAAATGCTTCAGACTTATATTTCATTAGATAGATGTATCCAAACCTGGAATAATCATCTATGAAAGTAATGAAGTAGGAGTAACCTCCTCTGGCATGTGTAGTCATTGGACCACATACATCTGAATGTATTAAGTCCAAAACTATTTTAGCTCGTTCTCCTTTACCAATAAAGGGAGCTTTTGTCATTTTTCCCAATAAACAAGATTCGCATGTATCAAATGATTCATAATCAAATGATCCCAAATCACCTGACTTGTGCAATTTGGTCATGCGTTTTTCATTTATGTGGCCTAAACGACAATGCCATAAGTATGAGGTATTTATATTATCATGTTTCATTCTCTTGGTATCCACATTATGTACTTCTTTAATTAAATCAAGAACAAATATACCATTCTCAATGATAGCTTTTGCATAAAATATATTGTTCTTAAAAATGTAACAACATTTGTCCTTTAAAGAAATATCATAATCGTTCATCAAACAACTGAAAGAAATAATACTTTTGGACAAAGCTGGAACATAATAACAATTATTTAATTCCAGTACTAATCCACTAGGAACAGGCAAATAGTAAGTCCCCATAACTAATGTAGAGATGTTCTGTCCAGTAGCTGACTGCAAACATATCTTTGCCTTTCTAACTCTTCTAAAGCTTCTAAGCCCCTGTAGATCATTACATAAATGAGATCCACATCCGGTATCTAATACCCAAGATTGCTTTGAAGCAATAGAACAAGTATTAATTTCAATCATATGAATACCTGAAGTAGAAGCATCAGCTTGCTTCTTCTCTTTGAGAGAATCTAGATAGGCCTTGCAGTTACGCTTACAATGACCATCCTTTCCACAATAGAAGCAAGTTCCTTTGGGATTCTCTTTCTTGGCAACCTTCTTCTTGGAGATCCCACCATTCTTTGGCTGCACCTTGGTTATCTTCTTCTTCTTCTTCTTCTTCTTCTTCTGCTTCTTGCCTTTAGCAGAAGTGACAACCATGACACTTTTTGGATCCTTCTTAAATGATCCATCAGCTGTTTTGAGCATATTGATCAACTCAGGAATGGATACTTGGATCTTGTTCATGTTGAAGTTAGGCACGAAAGGTGCATAACTTGGAGCCAACGAGTACAAGATTAAATCTATGTATAGATCATTATCCATAACATAGCCAAGTCTACTCAAATGCTCAATATACCCATACATCTTCAATGCATGAGTAGCAGCTGAAGTGCCTTCCACCATTTTACAGCTAAATAGAGCTCGAGCAATCTCATATTGCTCAGTTCTAGCCTGAGAAGAATAAAGCTCCTTTAGATGCAAAACGATGGTTCTAGCATCCATCATTTCATGTTGCTTCTGAAGCTCCGAGGACATAGCACCCAGCATCAGACATGCTGCTGCTTCACTATCCTCCATGTATTTTCGATAAATGCCTTTGATCTCATCAATGGCATCATCTGATGGAAGTGGTGGTGGATCTTTATCCAAGAAATAGTGGATCTTTTCAGCTCTGAGAACAATTCTCACTTGCCTGATCCAGTTAGAATAGTTGTTGCCAACCAGCTTGTTATCCAAGATTGATCGTATATTAATGTTTAATGTGCTCATGATGATGACCTAGATGTGAAAAAGAAAAGATATGAGAGTATGTTCATATATATATGTATGCATTAATAAGGTCTTTAATTAATCCATTTACTCCCACTATTTTATTACGAATTAATAGCCCTCACTATATAATCCTAGAAAACCCGATGGTTTTCTTAGTGGGCCAATATCAAATCCTTGATATGTAATTTGATCTTGACTGTGGTCAACAAGCCAAATTCCATACCCTTGAAAGGTAGGTATCTCTATACCAATTGTGTCTCTACACAACTATTGGATCATTAGGTTATCAACTCTTGATGCATGCATATCATATATGCATTCCCTAATCTTGCCTCTAGAACCACTAGCCTTGACTGTGGTCAACAAACTAGGTAAGATGATCCATTTAATTAGATTTGAACATATTCGATATAATGTGAGCTTGACTGTGGTCAACAACCCACACTATAAAGAACTCTGGTTCTCCTCAAATTAATGGAAGGCTTATATACCTTAGTATTTGTTTGAGGGTTTTAGTTAATTAAGTCTCATCATACATGGTTGGCATACATTGGTATGCATCCTATATCTATCACATAAATATAAGCATACAAATATGGTATAGTTATGGACTTCACTACATTGATTTCCCCGAGCCAAGAGGGAAATCAAAAGGTCACACCTAGGTAGTATGCATGATTCAAACAAGAAAATAATTACATTATCTTCAAGCTTGTTGGATCTCCATCCGGCCCATCTTACTCCTTGATTTTGGTCTCCATCTCTATTTCTAATTCTAATCTAAGTAATCTAATTATATATTACAATTTGAAATGAAATACAAACCAAAAACAAGTGGCCAGGACATGAAAGTCCTCATTGGGCCAAAACATGCATTATGCTCAATAACATTGGGCTTTGTCCATAACTAACCATCATGCCAATCATTCACCCTTATATGCCTCTCTAATGCATAAAGAAATGGATTACTAACTTTGTTTCAACCTTTGAAACTATATTTTGAGTTATTTTAATGATGTGATCAAATTAGGAAACTTTTTCCATTTTGGAAACTTTCATTTTAGGAAACCTTTTTGCATGCATGTGTTCTTGTCTTAATAATCAATCCAATTGATTATTAATTAATTATAAATTGATTATTTAATTAATTAATCATATTAAATAATTAAAAGAATCAATTTTGGGCTTAAAACAAATGTAGGCCGAAACCCACAGAAGAAAAACCCTAACTGTGTTCACACACAAACTAGTTTTGTGTCTTTTGGACCATTTGGGCCTTTTGGAATGAGCCAAGCCCAATCCAGCCCTTAAAACCCATTAATAAACTTAATTAATGTTTATAATGTTTAATTTAAATCAGCTCCTTGGGCCCACCAAGTCATTCACTAATTTAAACCAAGTCCGTAAACATAATTAAGCCCATTAAGTGGTTTTAATAAATTAAAATTAATCAAATTAATTTAAGGCCCATTTTAATTAATCCAATTAATTAAAAACACTTTAATATATCATATATATCAGATTTAGAAGATCAAAAGTCGTTCTAACCAAGAACACATCAAGAACACACGACGAACACCAATTTATCGAACTTTTCGACTAAACTAGTTTTCATGCAAAACTTGTTCGATTTTAATTCCGTTCGATCTTACGGCTTAATATCACATATTAAACACATAAAATATCATCTAAATAATTTTTAAATGGATCCATAAAAAATTAAATTAGAACAACCCCTACATCACCTAGGGTTTCACGCCAAACCCTAATGGGTTTCACGCCAAACCCTAATCACAATCATTCAAAATTTTCGTTTTTGTTTCCACCAAATTTATTTGATCACACATACAACCAGAAATCAATATTTCTCATTCATGAACAATCAAATCTATTATTTTAAAGTTCATGAAGTAAATAACTCAAAACAAAACAAAACTTATTTCGCAGAAAAAAAATAGAATTGTATATCCATGGCAAAACCTTGGCTCTGATACCATGTTGGAATTTAACGGTTATATGCATCACATACATGAGCGGAATTTTAAAATTTTTTTTAACCATCAGATCTGATCTTGCCATGAATACACAATATAACTATATGAGAATAAGAAAAATGACCTTTGATTTTTATTGAATAGTTGATTTTACTTCGCACCGGGTTGTCGCAAACCACAGTGTCCAAAATCGAACACCTCCAATGAGTAATTCAAACTAGAGAGGGGTAAATTGAACCAACAAATTGGTGTTTAACTAGGGCTGGCCGAAATTCCCAAGAGCTAGCTTAGGAGTTGGCGCAAAAGGGAGAGAGATTAAAGAAAAAGACTTTCCTTTTGTTTTAATCACTTAACCCTAATTCTTATTAGTTGGCCTTTTATAGTTAGGTTAAAATTCCAACTCCTTAATGAGATTGGGCTCTTTAAAATTTCTGGAGAATTATTAATTGGGCCTCTAGAATTAATTATAATCATTTGGGCTTAATTAAATCCAATTTAATCCTTTTCATAAAAGTCTATGCACAAAATCCACAAACTAGGCCCTTTGTGCATCTAATTGAATTTAAATACCCAAATGGATTCCAAATCCAACCAAATTAAATATGTGAGTTCCATAACACTTATGTAACATATATAAATTAATTTTGTCCAATAAAAAGCCCTCTAAGACCTTCTGTATGGAGTTGGCGTGTGGCCCTCTTTTGGAGGGCTTCCTCAAACTTCTTCATTCCTTTGGTCCTTTATAATTTCTCCAATGGACCTATTAATTATTATAACAGTCCTATAAAACTTATAGTAGTCTTATAACACTTATAAGATAATAATAATTAATCATAAAATACATTATTTCAATTAGGTCCAATTTTGCAGAACATTTCTCAAAAGTTCTGCGGACAATTTTATTTGATCATAATTAATTAAACTCTTTAATTAATTATTATCTTATTCACTTCTCTACCTTCATAATAATATCAAATATTATTATCCTTATTATTTTACCATTTTACCGTTTTCTCTATATGTGTGTGACCTATTGGATTCCTGTCCATGTTGGCAGTATAATATATAATTGTGAGTTCTATTCAAAACTCATATGATTTAAACTCCTTTAAATCATCTTATCAATCCCTATTGATACTTTCGATACATCATTATACAAGTCATGATTGGCCTCTAGCTAGGCATCATGACTACCCAAATGTCAGTAAATTCATGTGGTTTGACTGTACCCTTACATAGAAACAGTTACCGTGCAATTACTCCTTTCACCACTCTTATCTCAATTAGATTCTGAGTATGAATTTCTGTCAACTCATATAAATCTAATTATATATGTCCTATTAATTTAACCATTTTTCCTAAAATTCCCTTCATGGATCTCCATCCATCTCGACATATTACTCTGGCCAGAGATTCTCTGGACAAGGCAATTATAGAATAATGCGAGATGACTTTCCTTGTTAAATCTGGGATGGTGAATCCTTTGTCAATCACTCAACTATCTTCAAATAGGTCATGATATACCCAATCTCCTTACTATGTTCACTCCCAGTTAGAAGTAATCAGTTATGGAGTCAAAGTATACCACTTGCTACTTAAGATAACTTTGGTGATCTCAAGTCTAAGGATACTTGCACAACCGCTATGAAGAGATTCCTCACTGACATAGATTTAATATCCATGTGAGGATTCTCTATGCAAGTCTCCAATGAACTTGTTCTTCTAACAAGCATCCACATGTTAGCTTTGATTATCTTTCATAATCATAGTTATGAGAACCACTGCTTGAACCATTCAAGAAGCATAACATGTGCTAGTCTGTCCGAATTAACAATGTCCTATCTTGTTAATTCTATGACTAGGGATATTTAGATATTAAGACATTTGCATGCAATAGACATCTCACATTATGAACACCTTCATGATTGCCTTTGTACTGTGTTTATAATATCTAGGACTTCATTTATTAATTTAAGATTTACAAACTCATGTATTCAAACATAGCATTAATAAATGAATGATGCCTTTTATTAAGAATATAAATTTCATACATATGAAAAACATCCCTATTACATGGGCTCTAGGGCATACTCTCTAACATAAAATGTTACAAAGATGTTTGAAATCGGGGATATTATATTAGGCCGAATGAATCTTAAGAATAAATTACCGAATGGATATTAAGAATAAATTAAGGAGTATGTCGAATGTTAATGAATAATAAATGCATATTAATATTGTTTAACATGAGATGAAATGGCAATAATGAAAAGAATGGAAAATGATATGGTTAGAGTGATAAAGGATTTAAATGAAAGAAATTAAAAGTTTAGGGGCAAATTATAATTTTGCAAAATATTGAGGAAAAAGGATAAAAATGGTAAATAAAGTAAAATAAAGGTTAAATAATTGAAATGAATAATTAATTGAGTATTAAATGTGAATTTATATATGAAATGAAATCTAGGGATTAAATCAAATTTTTACAAAGAATAGTGAATTATTAGTGCAAAATGTACCATAGTGGCAAATTCGTAAATAAAATGAACTAAAGGGTATATTTGTAATTTAATGACAAATAAAGGATGAAATGGAAATTCAGCTATTCTAGGGACTAAACTGTTATTTCATAAAAGTATAATGAATTAAGGATATAGAGTATAGAATTGATGGCAGTTTTATAAATATAAGTGAACTAGAGGGATAAAACTATAAAGTAATGAAGTTCAGGGTCTGAACAGTGAATTTCACCTTGTATAAAAGGTTAAGTATGAAAAATAAAGAAATAATGGTATTTCCATACATAAAATAAAGGTGGAGGATAAAATTATAATTTAAGGAGTTACAGAGGACTAAATAGAAATTATGTCATACTAAGGATTAAAATGTATATTATTAATAAATAAAGTTAAATGATGTGAGAATATTAATAATAGTAAGGGTCTAAGTTAGTAAGATGGTGAATAACCGTATAATAATATTGTAATAAGTTTTATGTAAAAGCATAAAGAGAATAATGATCGAAATAAAATATAAATAGACTGAAAAGTAAATAAGTAAATTTATAAAGGCTGAAATTAAACTTGCTAACAGAATCAGAGATAAAAATAACAAATAAGAAAATGAACTATAAAGATGAATAAATAACTGAAAAATAACATAATTCAAGTATGGAAAGATTTAGAGTTCTCTAAAAGGATTACAAATATAAATTGTCAATTAACTATACTAGAAGTCAATGAAATAAATATAAATATAAATTTATTAGAGAATTTTCTATAGTAATATTGTACAGTACCAACGCTGAAATTATCATATGTACGAAATAAACATATGGTTACAAATAATGAACGTAGTATATAATAACTGAACTGAAATAATATTTTTACTAAATGATTGAGAAATAGAGAATAATAAAAAAAGGTGTAACACCCTCTATACACTTCTCTTAGTCCGTATTATCTCATTAATATTTATTTTATAATTAAGACACTATTCTATTGAATAAAATACCGTCAGCACGACGGCTTAATAAACGTGCTACTCAAACCTATAAAAATTTAAATTACACTCCCAATATAATTTCCTCCTACTCTTGAACTCCAATCAACAACACACAACACTTCTAGAATTCCATCTCATCATACATATTCATAATCATTCACATCCACACAAAATTCATACTATATCCATTCACATCTTTTACAAATTCACAACATTTATTTACATGCCCAATTTCAAAATTTTCATATTGTCAAAATATTTACATAACCAAACCAAGCCAAAAAGAAAACTATCTTCCTAGGTACATGCCACATCAATTCCTTCAAGTGCTGGCTCCGTGGTACCTACCCCTACACGTAGTCACAATAAACTACATGCTAAGCAACCTAGTTGCTTAGTGGTGGATATATTTACATGAAATTTCATTCAATTTATCTTATTCATTTAAATCCATCAGTTCATTATTATTTTAATTAACTTCTCAAAACTAAAAAAATTTCAAATTTATTCCTTAAATACCAAATTCCTCTTTTAATGGTTTTTAACTTTTTTTCTTATTTAATTTCACTAATTTCTCTGTTCAGGTGAAAATTTTCATTATGCCTCGAAAGTTGACTTTTCCCCACTTTTGGCCAACTTTGACTTTTAGGTTGATTTTTTTTTCTAATTTAATCAATTTAACTCAAAATTTGATCTGGCTGAATTTCTTTGACTTCAATTTAACTTTAATTGTATAAATTATTATTTAGTCCCTGAAAATTTTCTTTTAGGTGGAAAATTTCAATTTAGTCCCTAGAGCTTTTCTTAATTACTATTTTACCCTTTTTCCAATTTAACTATTTTAACCATTTTAATCACATTTTTACCACTAATTGACTGTTTTATCCCCGATTTATCGTATAATTATGATTTTTTCCCTTATTACACATATTTACCTCATTTTTCATTTTAACTCATTCTTTTTCATATTTTTAAGATTAATAAAGCCTTAATTATCCGTTTTACACTCTTTTATGCAAAATTACCATCTTACCCCTAGATGTTGACAGTAGAAAAACCATAAAACGGATAAACGGATAAGAAAATCCAATCAATGAGAGTATCCATACTACTCGGGAGTATGCGACTACTTCTGGGAGTGTCCATACCACTAGGGGATATGCGGCTATTCTTGATGTATCAATGGTGACTCGGCTAACAATATATTCATGCTTTCTTCTTTTTTTTTTTATTACAATTGCACTAACACAACACAGTGGGGTAAGTGGACCTATGGCTAGCCATACTATCTTAGGATCCTGGGTTACCCACCATACACTAAGGGCATGATTAAATTATTAAAATTTCACACTTTACATTATTTTTACATAATTATACACACTAATCACGTCACATTAATATTACTATAAATTAATTTTCACTTATATGAGTTTACTAAATATGCATTTCATGTGCATACCCATAACATAACGAAATATAGCTATAACATATCATTATCCTTATATATCTCATTCGGCCACTTGAATAGTTTCCACACACATAATGTTTTGTCCATCCTTTTGATATCATATATACTTCTACATCCATTTTAAGTATCATTACAATATAATATACTCAATTTACATTAAAATTCTTACATTTCATATCCTTCCATCATTATGTTCACTATAAATATTCATACACACATGTCATTTTTCATTTTAATCAATCCTAATACCTTCCTCATGCCTTGTAGTGTATAATTACAATCAATGATCTCATTTATCATTAATTCACTTCACACTAACCCAAAGGTACCATTTGGCCATCTAAGGTTCTCACCATTTCATCTTGTTTTCTTCACTAATTCAAGTTTATATTAAGTTATTCTATCATTATATTAAGTTATATCAATTTATTTCATCAATTTACACTATGGTTCAAAGTTACATAATGTAAAATTCAAGAGAAATTCACTAAAATAAAAGAAATTAAATGTAAATTTTATCTGCTAACCTTATTTTAGCTTGCTTTTCACTTATTAATCTTTTTCTTTCCCTTTTCCTCATTGCCTTTGGCCTTCCCCTTTGTTTTCCTCTTTTGGCCAAAAATGGAAGGAAACAAGACACAATTTTAATTCATTAATCCAAGCAATTTAAATGCACTACTATGATTTTATAATTCTATTCTATATGCTGGTGTAATATCTTCTTCAATTTCTACCTAAAACTCATGAAATCTTAAAAGTGCACTTTAGGAATTTTACCTTAAATCCTTAGTTTCTTGGCCTCTTCTTGATGCAATCCCTCTTCTAAGTGAAAGAGGATGAAATTATAAGTATTAGGTTGCAATTAGGGTGGGAGATTTAGAGAAAGAAAGCCTGAAGTGAAGGAAAAATGGAAGGGAGAAAGAGAAAATAGGGGTTCAGATTTTTAAGGGATAGAGGGAGAAGATGCTGCTTTTTTTGGAGAGACTTCTAGATGTGTCTAACCTTCTCTGATGGGGTATTTATATGCAAAAGGAAGGGCAAAGATTCACTCATTTACTATTGAATCCAAAGGCTTTAAATTTAGCCACTAGTCACTCATTCATACACTTAGGCTTATCGTACTGGTCTAGGCTAACTTACACTTTATCATGGCTTTAAATTAGTGACTAATGTGAAATTTTATAGTCAAATTATGGGATTTGATCCTTCAAATATTTTGATCTCGATTTTGCACATTGAAATATGAAATTTCGTTCCCGATGTTAGATTACCCTAAAATTTTCCTTAAGTGTTCCTACATATTCAAGAATATATGGTAAAAATTTTAGCTTATTCTAACATCGTTTAGATATACTTATAGCTTCGATGGCCTGTACAGCCGGTTCGAAATTTGAAATTTTAGAACTGTCAAAATTTTCATTTTTCAGTTCCCTGGGTGTACTTACACTATCTATAACATGTATGTGAAATATAAAATCCATTGAAAGTCACTAGGATCTTCAAATATGCAGTCAACATCTTGGTCAAACCTACGCCGAATCGTGAAATTTTTCTTCATTTGCCCTTTTGGAGGCCTATTTGACCTCAAATTTTTTTCTCAAATTTTACCATTAGACTTCGTTTAACATGTACTTTCATATTCTATCTTTAACTCACACTGCGCGTTGGGTCATCCATCCTCGAATTTTTCTGGCTTGGGCACGTTTAACCCTAAACTCTTTTTAAATTTTCTATCCTATTCAATCCCGATTACTCTGAAATCTATCTTAGGATAATTAATCATGCTTTATAACAGGTCATGTATGACAAATGCAAATTTAAGGGTGTTACAGTACTCCCTTTTTAAATAAAAAAAAATTATCCTTGAAATTTACCTGGACCAAATAGATTGGGATACTATTGTCTCATCATTTCTTTTGGGTCCCAGGTGGCTTCCTCAACATTGTGGTGTGTCCAAAGTACCTTGACTAATGAAATTTGTTTGTTCTGTAGTTGCCTGACTTCCAGTGCTAAAATCTTCATTAGTTCTTCATCATAAACATGTAAGGTCTCAACTATATCTCATCTGAAGTAATAACATGAGAAGGATCTGAACGATATCTTCTTAATATAAAAACATGAAACACATCGTGGATCCTTTCCAGTTCAAATGGTAGCTTTAACCTGTACGTCACTGTCCCACGCATTCTATTATCTCGTAGGGTCTAATGAATTTGGGACTAAGTTTACCCTTTTTGCCAAATCGGAGAAATTTTCACCACGACAAAACCTTTAGAAACACTTTGTCTCCCACATTGAATTTTATGTCTTTTCTTTTTAAATCTGCATATGATTTCTATCGGTCTGTAGCTGCTTTTAAATTGTCTTTGATCAGCTTTACTTTTTCTTCTATTTCTTTGATTAGGTTAGGTCTCATTAACTTGCTTTCATTCAATTCTGTCCAGCATAAGGGAGTTCTACATTTCCTTCCATATAGTGCTTCATATGATGCCATTTTGATGTAAGACTGGTAGTTGTTGTTGTAAGGGAACTCAGCCAATGAGAGATATCTTTCGCAACTGCCTCCAAACTCAAGCACATAACACCGAAATATATCTTCTAATACTTGTATCACCTAATCAAATTGGCCATCTATTCGTGGATGAAAGGCTGTACTGCAATCTAAGTGGGTTTCTAGTACTTCTTGGAGCTTTTGCCAGAATCTAGAAGTGAAGGGTCCCTGTCAAAAATGTTGGATAGTGGAACACCATGAAGTCTCACAATCTCATTCACATAGATTTATGCAAACCGGGATAAGGAGAAATCCAATCTCACTAGAAGGAAGTGAGCTAATTTAGTCATCCTATCCACAATTACCAAAATGGAATCATATTGTCTTCTGGTTAATGGCAATTTGGATACAAAATCCATAGTGATTCATTCCTATTTCTATTCTAATATAGTGATAGGATGCAGTAATCTTGAATGCACCTGAAGCTCGACCTTGACTTGTTGTTTGATTAAACATTTTGTTACAAAATCCACTATTTCTTTCTTTATTCCTGGGCACCAGTAAGATTTCTTAAGTTCCTGGTACATTTTTTTGCTATCGGGATGCATAGCATAAAAGCTACTGTGAGCTTTTATTAGGATATCCTTTTATATTATGCATTATTGGGTACACATATTCTGCCTTTGTAGTACAGACAATCATCACAACCCAGAGAAAATTCAATGCTTTTACCTGTTTGCACCTAAGGATGGAAAATAATATAGGCTAACTATCATCTTGCCTCTGAGCAGCTTTTACCTGTTGAAGCCAATCTGATTTTACTTGCATTTCAACCACAAGTACTCCGTCTTGTGCCATATTCAGTTTTACCTTCATAGCTTGTAGGGCCATTAAATTCTTTCTGCTGAGTGCATCAGCTACCATATTTGCTTTGCCAGGATGGTAGTCAATCAAATAGTCATTGTTTGGTTTGGTCTAGAAAATGCACTAGATCAACAAGTAATAAAGTTGGGGTATAGTTAGGACCCTTAAATATCGAACCTATGGGATTATGTGTGTGTAAGCTATGAAAATTAATTGTATGCTAAAGAATTTTCAATTATTTATGTGTAAGAGTTATCTCATTTCTATAATGGAAAATTTAACATTAAAATATGCAATAAAAAAATTAAATTAAAACTAGCAATAAATTAAGTGTGAACTAAATTATGGGAAATTAACAAGTGTAAAAATCTATAAAAATAAAACGTTGCTCGGGTTCACTCATCCACCCCATACCCAATGTGAATTAATTCAATCCTACAATAATATATATATAAACGAATTCGAGATAACTATCTCAACCCAAGCGTCCCATTTCGGAGCCATCTCCCATTCCAGAGCAAGCCTTACAACTAGCCTAAGCATAGGTCTTAAATCCTAAGTTTATGTTGCTTTCCCATTCCGGAGCTAAACAACCCAAAACCCATCTATTTCACTCCACACTCCACTTCTAAAACTAATAAATACTAAACATCTAGAGTTCCATTCTGGAGCAATCTAAAATAGACAGCATTTTTGATAGAAAAGTTGAGCAACATACATTCACATCATTCAACTCACACAAGCATCAACATCCAACAAAGATATAAGATAAAATCATTCAACAAAGCTGGAAAATGACTTGGAGAGCTGAAAACTAACGAAATAAAATAAGAAATAGTGAAATAAACCATTCATTCATATATATGTAACTGAAAATATGTTCAATATTCACATCTTTGGGTAGGGGATTCAAAGATCTCCGAAACAACTAAAAGACTACTCACTATCCATTACAAAATGAAAAGAGAAAAGGATAGAATAAACCCTAAAATTCATGGTGGAGAAACACCCAATTGAATCGAAGTCTTTAATATTTTTCTCCCAAGCTTGACCAGAAAATAAGCTCTAAACTATATAGATCTATACTTTTAAACTATAAATCTATGTTTAATCTATGTATTTTGATATAAATCTATCTATTTTCAAGTAAATCTATGTATCTATGTATGTAAAATGAACAAAGGAATGAAAGAAAGAAGAAAGAAAACCTTAAAACTGAAGAAAAACTAACTCTTCCGATTTTGGAGAAAAATTTGCTATTTATAGGTCAACATGGGTCACGATTACTATGAATTTCTTGTTGACCATGACCTCCTTTAAAAATACCTCTTTTAATTGATATAGGTCATGGTTACTATGAAATTCCTAGTAACCGTGATGTAGCTCCGAACTATATCTAGAAGGGGGTCACAGTTACCATCAAAATCCTGGTAACAGTGAGATGGCTCTCTTCTTCATTTTGGACTGAAAACATGCCTACCTCATGATTACTACCAAAATCTCAGTAACCATGAGGTACTCCTCTTTTAGGCTCTACACTGAAAAACTTCATAAGCCACTGTTAGCACCCTTCCATACACAATTGCCCTGCTAACCGTGATAAGCCTTAAAACGGTGCGTTTTGACAAAACACTTGGGTCACGGTTACTAGAAATTTCATAGTAGCAGTGAGGTACCTACAACAATCATAAAATTCCATCAAAAGCTCTTAAATTGGCACAAAAGCTATAATTAACTGAGAATGGGATAAATTATTATATGTATGCAAATATAAAGAAAAAGACACTAGAAAGACAATAAAAACTAGACTAAAATTAATCTAAAACTAAACACTGAATTGGAGTTATCAAAATACCCCACACTTAGACTTTGCTTGTCCTCAAGAAAATGAATCATCCACAATCTTGAAAACTCAAAACTCCAATTCAGAACAAGAAAAACCATAGATGGCAGAGAAACACTCAGCAGAAGACACTTATAAGAAGAACTCTATCAAAAAGGCTCAAACTGATCTATATCAAATAATTTCTTTTGTGTGTGTGTACTATGCTAAAACACATTTATATCCTTTCAAAACTAAAACTATAGGTGAACTTCAGCAATCAAGCAAACAAAAAAATATGACAGTTTCGTGCTTGAAACTTGAAACAACTATAAGTCTCTCCTTTAGCACCTGAACCACAAGGGTCATCTCCACTAAAATTTTCAACTTCCTTATACTTCTTGACTGACAAGCAAAAATTTTATCAAACCTAAAATGCAAATTTTATTACCTAACCTAGAGTGGCCAATTCCAAAAAGGGAAAGACAAAGGCATTTAGGCTACATGGTTAAGCATTAATGCAATCAAGAAAAATTAAGTAGTACACTTTTAGCATACCAATTAAGCTCAAATGGGCTAACAATGACAAAATTTCCCAGGGGTAGGTCAAGAGTCATTTGAAAATTAGTTACTAAAGAAAGGTTGCCTGGGTCATATCCTAAACCTGCCTAAGTTAAATATTCGTTTCGAAGGGTGATGAGGAAGGTTCTAGCTATTACAGAATTCCTTCACTCAAATGTTCTCACTCATTATTTCTTTTAAATAAACTACTTAGCCTACTGTGCTCATTAAATTAGAAATTGGATGATATACAATTAATCGAGATCAATTTAAAGGAGAATTTTAACTGAACAAACTACTGCTCTCTAACTACTCAGGATTTCTAACTTATCAGTTCAAAAAATCGAGTTTAAGCTAATTCAATTCGAGATTAACTGGCAGCTTAGACTAATTGCAAGATAATTAATACCTCGACAGAAAAATTTTTTATTCTAACTTAAATTCAAAGGGAAAACTAAAACATTAACACATTATAAACCTACTTAAAATGAAAGTCAATGCAAAATATAAAGTAAATGAAATTGAAGTATATGAACTAATTTAAATCAAAACTAAAGAAAATCCATAATGTATAAATATACTAAAAATAGAAATTTACTAAACAATTGAAAATCACTAAATAGAGTTGTGGTTCAAGAATTTCACACTTTCAAGCCATTGAATCCCAACTTCTTCCTTCAAAAAGAAAATCTACACAAGAATAATTATTCACAAAAAGATTACCTTCCTACAGTTAGCCTTAAACCTTCACAAAAATTAACAAGTTACACAATTGTTCACAAAAAAAATTGTTCAAATTTCAACAATAATCACTCTCCTACCCCACACTTAAAAACTTGCCGTCCTTAGCAAGAAGTAAGCAAAAATCATAAAAAAATAGTCAACCAGTATCGATGAAAGCAATGAGAGAAATGGGTTTAGAAAATTTATCAGTAAACATAGTTGCAGGAATAAGAGGAATAGGGTGAGATAAGGAAATGGAAGGTAAGGGAGATGTAGGTTGAACAATATAAAGATCAAAAGTATCATCATCAGAGAGATCAGGAGAGCCAGAATCAGAAGATTCTTCATCTGAATACTAAAAAGCAAACAATGTGTATGGATCAACATCATCATTAATAGGGAACAATGATTCAACATCATCATCCTACAAGTAGATAGGTGAGGCTTGTTGAATATGCTAAAGAAGCTAAGCAGAATGCTTCTTGTTAGGACAGGATTTAGCAAAGTGTCCTTTTTTACCAGAAACATAGCATCGATCACCTTTAGCCTGGAATCTTTTCTTTCTGAAGAATCAAACTTTTAGACCTTTCTTGTACTTTGTAGGAGAAGACATACGGTGATATTTGGAGGAGAACCGTTGCTTGAAAGGTTTAGAACAACCATATTTCTTTTTAGGGAAACAGGCAATTTCAAGATCAGGACGACGATATGCAACCTTTAATTGAGGATCTTTATCCTCTTGAAGAGTATCTTTTATAAGCTTCTAAGAGGTACAAAGTTTATCTAAGACCATAAACACCTTTTGGTAAATTTTTCCAAGACTGAGAGAATTAAGTTGAATACCTTGTTCTCGTAAGAAGAACATAGTACTGTAGGAAAGTTGCTCAGGAATAGAGGATAACAATCCTTGTTTCAAATTGGGATCATTTGCACCATTAAGAATATAAAAGACTTTTGACATACACTTGATGGAATATGACATGGTATGCATGTGATGATAATGTAGCAGAAAAATAAAAATTTTTCATCATACATACCATACAAATCCAAAGCAAGAATCGAAACATGTAATTTTAGGGTTTAAAAAAACATACAACTTTGGATGCCTTTTAAAATTTGAGTTTGGTGATGATCAGCAACCGAGATGACTTTATCCACCTTAGATCTTGATCACCAATGCCAAGGAACAACCTTTTACGCCACTCCCTCTATTCTCACACACATAATTGCACCGACGGCTTAAAATTGAGATTGCTAGCTCTCTTTTAAAGTATTGTGTAATGAAAATGTATTGAAGCTAAAAAATTGATTTTGTACTTCTCTAAGGTTCCTATTACTACCCAATATCACAAGAGAATAAGGAACAATCCTTTCTCCTTGTGAAAAATTGGCCAAAACAATTTTGTGAGAGGGAGATGAAGTTCCCACCACACTTTGAGAAATTAGGGTTTCATGCCAAAACCAACTCTCTTTTCCCCTAGGGTTTTATTTCTTTATATATTATTATCTTTTTGGCAAGTGTTTGATATGAATTTACTACCTCAAGATAATTAATTCAACCTCAATCACTTCCTAAAAATAAGTAATATATTTTGAATTAAACTCCTTTGAATTTAAAATTCAAATTTGAAATAAAACATAAGACATTTAATTAAATGAAATCACTTAATATAAATAAACAGTATGTGCTGAAATTCCTTGATTTCCATTTTGGAATTTCGGCCACTACATCTATTATTTAAATGATTTAATTTAATTTAAATTCTTTTAGGCTTTAATACTCAATTAACTTAATTAATACAAGATAATTAATTAATTGAAATTAAACCTTGTGGGCTGAATTTCTCTCTCTCATGGACCAAGGTCCAATAGAAATTATAAAACCCATTACACACATTAATTTGACTTTAATTAAAAGCCCAGATTAATGTCCAATACTTTATTTAAATATTTTAAGCCCAATGCTTTGTGTGCGATCCTATAGGTCCATTTAATGTTGGCAATGAATTAATAAATTAATTCAAAGGCTATGTATATTCTCTAGCAAGATATTATAGCATTCCAAATTAAATGAAAATGCATATGGCATTTGGTGACCTAATGCAATTTTGCATAGTCCCTTACCCATAAATATCATAATTAATATAAAGCATGGAACTAGTCATCCTTATATATATTAATTCATTTCTTGATATTCCAGTGACACTGAACTCTCAGATAAATAATGATTACTCATTATCTCATCTCGGTATGGCCATACACTTCTCAGTTCACTGATCAAGTGGCCGATGATATTTTCTCTCTTATCAAGAGGGGTAATCCCTTCACTTCTCTCATGCTCTCTAACATGAATCAATGCATACCCAATCATACCCGTACTTATCACTCTATTACGAGCACGTTAGATGTATGTCAAAGTACACAATAATTTATAAAGAGTTTCATAGAGATTTTAGGTCTAAGAACTCCGATACAAAACTTGCATATGAGAAACACTTATGACTTGTACCATGTAGCGTTCTCATGAGCGGATTGTATCCAGATACCATGTTCTTTATCATGTATCTATGATCTCTGATTGACACTCTTGTCCTAATGATCCGTAAGACAGAACTCATAATATCAGAGAGAGCATACTAGTCTTAATTCATTATTATTCCCATAACAATGATTGACTAGGGATATTTAGAATGAAGTCTCATTTGTTTCAAGGTCTTACAACCATGTGCCTCACACATGATAACTTAAACTGAAACAACATTCTTGGATAGTTCTATCAATTGATATGCATAGGAATACAATGGATAAAACAAATGCCTCATTTTATTAATTAAAGTATTTTATTACAATGCATTGGGGCTAGGGCTTACACTAACAATCTCCCACTAGCACTAGTCCCAATTGGGCATAGCCCTAAGACCAAACGCTCTCAAATGAGCTTCGTGCAGATTTGGGCGCAACTGTTTCATCAAAAGATCTGCTACATTGTCTTCACTTGCTATCTTGCTAACCTTGACATCCCCACGATCAATGATTTCTCTGATCAGGTGGTACCTCCTGAGTATGTGTTTGGATTTCTGGTGTGACTGGGGCTCCTTTGTCTGTGCGATGGCCCCATTGTTGTCACAGAAAATTTCTAATGGATCTAGGATGCTTGGGACCACTCCTAATCCAGAAATGAAATTTTTAATCCAAACAGCCTCTTTTGCAGCCTCACTCGCTGCAATATACTCAGATTCTATAGTTGAGTCGGCAACGGTCTCTTGCTTCGAGCTTCTCCAGCTGACAGCACCACCGTTAAAAACAAAAATAAATCCAGATTGCAATCTAGAATCCTGAGTGCTGGTCTAAAAAGCAGCATCGGCATAACCTTGTATGACGAGCTGTTCTTGACCACCATACACCAAGAAGTGATTTTTCGTCCTCCGCAGGTACTTCAGAATCCCCTTTACAGCAGACCAGTTCTTTTCACCAGGGTCTTACTGAAACCTACTGGTTATACTCAGTGCATGAGCAACATCCAACCTAGTACATAACATAGCGTTCATGATAGATCCAATAGCAGATGCATATGGGATTCTACTCATGTTGTCCCTTTCCACTTTGGTTTTAGGGCATTGTTCTTTAGTCAAAGGAACTCCCAAAGCCAAAGGTATGCACCCTTTCTTTGAGTCTCCCATACTAAAATGCTTTAGTACTTTGTCTATGTACTTTTCTTAACTTAGTCCCAAGAGCCGATTCGATCTATCTCTATAGATTCGAATACCAAGTATTGTCTCGGCTTCACCTAAGTCTTTCATTGAGAAACATTTTCCCAACCATTGCTTAACCTTTTGCAATGTTGGAATGTCATTCCCAATGAGAAGGATGTCGTCCACATATAGGACCAGAAATACTACTATGCTCCCACTAACCTTCTTGTACACATAAGGCTCATCTTCATTCTTGATGAAGTCAAATTCTTTGACTGCCTCATCAAAACGAAGATTCCAACTTCGGGATGCTTGCTTTAATCCATAAATGGATTTTTGAAGCTTGCAAACCTTCTTAGGATGCTTGGGATTTACAAAACCTTCAGGCTGTGTCATATACACATCCTTAAGTAAATTTCCGTTGAGGAAAGCAGTTTTGACATCAATTTGCCATATCTCATAATCATGATATGCATCTATGGCAAGCAAGATCCTAATGGACTTGAGCATGACTACAGGCGAAAAGGTCTCGTCATAGTCTACACCATGAGTTTGTCGAAAACCTTTTGCTACTAGTCTACCTTTGTAGGTCTTATCAGCTTTGAGTTTGAATAGCCACTTGCATTCAATTACCTTAGCACCTTCCGGTGGATCAACCAAGGTCCAAACCTAGTTATCGTACATTGATTGCATCTCGAATTTCATAGCTTCAAGCCAATTTTTTGAGTCTGGACTCTCAATAGCTTCTCAGTAGGTAGTAGGATCCTCACGATCTACTAACTCAATAGTGTCACTGTTAGTGATTATAAATCCATATCTCTCAATCTCCTGATGTACCCTACCGGACCTTCTAAGTTCTTGTGTAATGGGTTCTTGTTCCACAACTAGTTGTGAACTTGATCCCATTTCCAACTCATCCTCTATAGGAGTTTGTGGCACTTGAATTTCTCCAAGTTCTACACTGTCTTTCTTGAGAAGGAACTCCTTTTCCAAGAAAACAACTTTGCGAGCAACAAATACTTTGTTCTCGGCTTGTGAGTAAAAGTAGTATCCCTTTGTTTCTTTAGGATAACCCACAAATAAGCAGACACTGGATTTGGACTCTAGTTTGTCAGATGTTAATTTCTTAACATGTGCTTCACAGCCCCAAATCCTGAGAAAAGACATATTTGGTTCTTTCCCAGTCCATACCTCGTATGGTGTCTTTTCAACTGCTTTAGTTGGAGTACGATTTAATAGAAACGCAGCAGTTTCTAATGCATAACCCCAAAAAGAGATAGAAAGATTAGCTTGACTCATCATGGATCGAACCATGTCCAACAGAGTTCGATTTCTCCTTTCAGACACACCATTCCATTGTGGCGTTCCGGGAGGAGTGAGCTGTGAAATAATACCACACTCTTTTAGATGATTGTCAAACTCTTGGCTTAAGTATTCGCCACCTCGATTTGATCGAATGGCTTTTATACTTTTTCCAAGTTGGTTTTCTACTTCGTTCTTAAACTCTTTAAATTTCTCAAAAGTTTCAGACTTGTACTTCATTAGATAGACATAGCCATATCTACTGAAGTCATCTGTGAATGTCACGAAGTAGCTAAAACCACCTCTAGCATGTGCACTTAAAGGTCCACATACATCGGTATGTATTAGTTCCAATAAGCCATTAGTCCTCTCACCTTTCTTATTAAAAGGACTCTTTGTCATTTTTCCATGCAAACATGGCTCGCATGTGTCATAAGACTCTAAGTCGAATGACCCAAGCACTCCAGTTTTGTGGAGTCTTGAAATGTGTTTTTCATTTGCATGTCCTAAACGACAATGCCAGAAGTAAGTAGGGTTCAATTCGTTTGATTTAACCCTCTTTGTATTAATGTTGTATATGGACTCTTTGTTTTGTAAATCAAGGATATAAAGGCCATTTTGCAACATGGCATTGCCATAAGAAATGCCTTGGCGACGAATATGAGCATTGCCATTTTTAATAAAAAAATCAAATTCATCATTATCCAAATATGAAACTGAAATAATGTTTTTGCTCATAGCAGGCACATAATAACAATTATTCAAAATAATACAAAGTCCAGAAGGTAAAGTGAGGTGATAGTCGCCTATCTCCATGGCAGCAACTCGTGCTCCATTCCCCACACGGAGGTCCACTTCATTCTTCCCAAGTAACCGCCTATTTCTTAGCCCCTGCACATTTGAACAAATGTGAGAACCATAACTGGTATCCAATACCCAAGTGGTAGAAATAGAAAGGTTAATTTCAACAACAAAAATACCAGAACTGGATGCCTTGGCTCCATTCTTCTTTTGTTCTTCCTTGAAGAGAGCATAATTCTTCCTCCAATGCCCTATCTTATTGCAATGGAAGCAAGTGCTCTCACTCTCTTTGAGTTTCTGCGCCTTGGGCTTGGATTGGGCCTGAGGTGCACTCCCATTTGACTTGAACCGAGCCAGGTCATTCTTGGGTTTTGCCTTTCCCTTAGCGGGTCCCTTCTTAATGCCCCCTTGAACCATCAATACGGGATTAGTCTTTTGAATGTTCTCTTCAGCATTCTTAAGCATCCCATGAAGCTCAGTGACTGATTTGTTCATTGCATGCATGTTATAATTCATCACGAATGGATCATAATCATCAGTCAATGAACCTAAGATCAAGTCAGTAGCCAATTCCTTTGGCACTAGTACCTCAAGCTTCTTAAGAGTATCAAGATACCCTTTCATCTTGAGTACATGGGTACTAACAGGAGTACCCACAGCCATCTTACAAGAAATTAAGGCCTTTGTTGTCACGAACCTCTCGTGACGAGCTTGCTCTTGGAACATCTCCTTGAGGTGCGCCATGATCACATAAGCCTCTTGGTCCATAAATTGCTTTTGCAAGTCAGGAACCATAGTGGCCAGCATCAGACAGGTCACATCATTGGAGTCACTCTTCTTGGTCTCAAAAGTTTCCTTTTGAACCGCAGAGGCGTTCCTGCCAAGTTCTTTAGGCAAGGGTGCATCCAAAACATACGATTTTTTCTCTTGCTTAAGAACTATTCTTAAGTTTTGAGACCAGTCTATGAAATTGGAGCCATTCAATTTGTCCTTTTCAAGGACCGATCACAATGAGAAATTATTGTTTGAAGATGCCATTTTCAATCTATAATAAAATTTAGCAAGATTAAATGAGGTCTTATTTATGATCCCACAAATCGAATTAATATCCCTTTAAATAATTCGCATTAGTGATTTAATGTGGGCCAAGATCCACTTTTCACAACAACTTATTAGTCAAGCTGAGCTTGTATACCTAATAAGTTAAGTTACTTAGGTAGGAAAACTCCAATCATGTCTCATACATGACTCTTGGATCAAATGGGCTAACATCTTAAGATGTTATAACACAACCCATTTATTAGTTGCCTAGGTCCGGGCATCCCTTTCCATGTTAAGTCCAACCTACATTCACAATCCATGCCTCACAAAGATAATCGGGCACATCTAGGACTCCTAGTCTACGTGATCGATGATCGATGCCTTGACATGTTTCGAATTAGGAAGGCAACTTTGTGACTTACTATTTTTTAGGGATTCATTTTATTATAGCTTACATGGCATACGCTTTGTCATCCATACATAGCATGCATATATGTAATTGCATAAAGTAAAGCATGACAAACATGGCCCAAAAACCTACAACTAAGATTCTATACTATTACATAAGAATCTTCGAGTTGGGCTTCTCCACTCCGATGGGCTTCGTCTTGATTTACAAAGTCTTCAAATAAATTCTATTCTAAGAAATAAATGAAAATTTTTACAATAAAATATAATGGCACGCAGGCCATATTTAATTAAAAAAACCTAGGGCCCATGAATGCACCATGCATATCCATTCATCACACCAAACAAGCAAATAAATATACATAGCATTCATGGATCAAACAAAGTCCAATTTTAATAAATTTAGCGAAGCCCATTAATGAAAATTGTGTACTTGAACCTTTAAGAGATGACCCCATGATGGGCCTGGGCCAAAGCCCAATGGACTAAATCCTCTTATTGAATAAGTTCTCTTAAAAGCCCAAAACACAAACTAGTTAGATTTGTGCCATAAATCAACTCTAGTATAATTTCCAATTTTTCCATTTTTAATTTTATGTCATACATCCCATAAACATTAAAAATACATATAATATGTGCTAACATGAATTAAAAAAATAAAATCATGAAGAACACATATATAATACACGGCATTCATGCAAAAACAAACAAACAACAAAAACTAGTTGTTTAATGCTTATGTAATGCCATAAAATGCACAAACATTTAAATCAATTTTATGAGTCATTTAATAATCTAAATAAGTCCATAAATATTGATTTAATATTCTGTACCATTTTAATCTAAATGTGTTTTTACCATTTTAATCAAAACAAAACAAACAATGTTGATTAAACATGTAACAAACACAAACTAGTCATAGTTTTAAGTGATTTTAAAATTAATCAATTAAATTGTCATGGACCAGAATTAAAACCAAATTTAAAACATGTCCAGACCTGATATTTAATCTTTAAAAATCACTTACAAACATTCAAAAAACGTTTTTACATTTAATATTTAAAACTAGTTGTTAAACTTACAATTAACATGCCAAAATGCACCTAGTTTTAATATTAACATGTACCATCAGGTATTAGCAATTAAATTTGACCATTAATAGCTCCTAGAACATCTTAGGACAGTATATTAATATGTCATATTAATTATAATACCTATCTAATCAATTAAAATCGTTTTTACACCAAAACAATGCAAAAAACTCAAAACAGAAAATTTCAGATTTGCATGTTTTCATAATGACGATTTTTAATTAATTTTTTCATGCATCTAAAGCACTAAAATAAGCATGTTTAGGCTCTGATATCACTGATGGAATATGACATGGTATTAATGTGATGATAATGCAGCGGAAAAACAAAAATATTTCATCATACATACCATACAAATCCAAAGCAAGAATCGAAACATGCAATTTTAAGGTTTAAAAAAACTTACAACTTTGGATGCCTTTTAAAACTTGAGTTTGGTGATGACCAGCAACTGAGATGACTTTATCCACCTTAGATCTTGATCACCAATGCCAAGGAATAGACTTTTACGCCACTCCCTCTATTCTCACACACACAATTGCACCGACGGCTTAAAATCGAGATTGCTAGCTCTCTTTTAAAGTATTGTGTAATGGAAATCTATTGAAGCTACAAAATTGATTTTGTACTTCTCTAAGGTTCCTATTACTACTTAAGATCACAAGAAAATGAGGAACAATCCTTTCTCCTTGTGAAAAATTGGCCAAAACAATTTTGTGAGAGGGAGATGAAGTTCACGCCACACTTAGAGAAATTAGGGTTTCACGCCAAAACCAACTCTCTTTTCTCCTAGGGTTTTATTTCTTTATATATTATTATCTTTTTGGCAAGTGTTTGATATGAATTTACTACATCAAGATAATTAATTCAACCTCAATCACTTCCTAAAAATAAGTAATATATTTTGAATTAAACTCCTTTGAATTTAAAATTCAAATTTGAAATAAAACATAAGACATTTAATTAAATGAAATCACTTAATATAAATAAATAGCATGTGCCGAAATTCCTTGATTTCCATCTTGGAATTTCGGCCACTACATCTATTATTTAAATGATTTAATTTAATTTAAATTCTTTTAGGCTTTAATACTTAATTAACTTAATTAATACAAGATAATTAATTAATTGAAATTAAATCTTGTGGGCTGAATTTCTCTCTCTCATGGACCAAGGTCCAATAGCAATTATAAAACCCATTACACACATTTATTTAACTTTAATTAAAAGCCCAGATTAATGTCCAATACTTTATTTAAATATTTTAAGCCCAATGCTTTGTGTGCGATCCTATAGGTTCATTTAATGTTGGCAATGAATTAATGAATTAATTCAAAGGCTATATATATTCTCTAGCAAGATATTATAGCATTCCAAATTAAATGAAAATGCATATGGCATTTGGTGACCTAATGCAATTTTGCATAGTCCCTTACCCATAAATATCAGAATTAATATAAGGCATGGAACTAGTCATCCTTATATATATTAATTCCTTTTTTGATATTCCAGTGACACTGAACTCTCAGATAAATAATGATTACTCATTATCTCATCTCGGTATGGCCATACACTTCTCAGTTCACTGATCAAGTGGCCGATGATATTTTCTCTCTTATCAAGAGGGGTAATCCCTTCACTTCTCTCATGCTCTCTAACATGAATCAATGCATACCTAATCATACCCGTACTTGTCACTCTGTTACGAGCACGTTAGGTGTATGTCAAATTACACATTAATTTATAAAGAGTTTCATAGAGATTTCAAGTCTAAGAACTCCGATACAAAACTTGCATATGAGAAACACTTATGACTTGTACCATGTAGTGTTCTCATGAGAGGATCGTATCCAGATACCATGTTCTTTAACATGTATCTATGATCTTTGATTGACACTCTTGTCCTAATGATCCGTAAGACAAAACTAATAATATCAGAGAGAGCATACTAGTCTTAATTCATTGTTATTCCCATAACAATGACTGACTAGGGATATTTAGAATAAAGTCTCATTTGTTTCAAGGTCTTACAACCATGTGCCTCACACATGATAACTTAAAATGAAACTACATTCTTGGATAGTTCTATCAATTGATATGCACAGGAATACAATGGATAAAACAGATGCCTCATTTTATTAATTAAAGTGTTTTATTACAATGCATTGGGGCTAGGGCTTACAGTAAGAACACTTATAATACTTATTCAAATGTTTCTTGAGAAGGAAGAAACATTTCATTCTAAAGTAATTAGCATGAACAGCTTCTTCAAAGTCACCGATAGTGCTAAGGAATTCAATATGAATTTGTTGAAGAATAAAGGCAAGAGAGTCACATATTCAGCCCACTAGACTTCGATTCAAACAACAGTTTCTCCCATATACCACTCAACATACCATTTATTCCATAAAACCTTTTGATCCTTTTGCCCAAGTCAAAGAAAACCTTTTAACCCATTGTTGTGCTACCTCTTATTTTGATTTCTTAACCAAACACCCTTCTCCACTTTGGACTCGCCCTAAATTTTTCATCTCTTTACCTTTCAAGAAATC
This sequence comes from Excoecaria agallocha, assembly GCA_037975025.1. NCBI lineage: Eukaryota > Viridiplantae > Streptophyta > Magnoliopsida > Malpighiales > Euphorbiaceae > Excoecaria > Excoecaria agallocha. The sequence continues at coordinate 78,167,038 of CM075807.1, forward strand.
CAAGGACATAAACCTTACTAAAGTCACTCATCCTGGAATGTCTCCTGATGACTTTTGTTTAGCCCAAGAAGAATGTACTCAGTTGTTGGCCCAAAAACTCATTGAGCCCACTAAGTCTAATTGGGCTTGTTAGGCCTTTTATGTTAATAAACATTCTGAACAAGTTCGTGGTCAAAAAAGGCTTGTGATTGATTACCCTCCCCTCAACCCATTTTTGAAAGACAATAAATTTTATTTACCCAATATTTCATCCCTTTTCCCCTTTCTCCACAATGCTCACATCTTTTCAAAGTTTGATCTCAAAGCTGGCTTTTGGCAATTAGGAATCATCCCTGAAGATCGTCCTAAAACTGCCTTTTATATACCTAACTTCCATTATCAATGGATGGTTATGCCCTTTGGACTTAAAACTGCTCCATCCATTTTGTAGCAAGCCATGATTAAGATTTATGAGCCTCTAGTTCATAATTCTTTAATCTACATTGATGACATCTTTCTTTTCTCCCCAGACATCCCTTCTCATCAACAACTTCTTTATACCTTCACTTTGACTCAATCCCATGGTATCATGTTGTCACCCACTAAAATGATCCATGCTCAACAAGAAATTGATTTTCTGGGCATGCATTTTCTTAATGGTACCTATCAACCTCAACCCCACTTGGCCTCTGAACTTCTCAAATTTCTTGATAGCCATCTATCCCTTAAATAGGTCCAACAGTTTTTGAGAATTGCCAATTATGTCCGCCAGTTCATTCCCCATTTTTCTACTATTGCTAAACTACTTTACCAACTGTTAAAGCAAGATGCTCCACCTTGGTTTTCTCTTCACACTCAAGCAGTCAAAAAGTTAAAAGCTGTGACTCCAAATTTGCCACCTCTCCATATTCCTTCTACAGGAAAATGTCTTCTCCAGACTGATGCTAGTGATGAATGTTGGGGTGCTATTTTTCTTGAAGAAAATGACAATGTTTGTTACATTTGTGAATATGCTAGTGGACAATTTAAAGTGTCTGAATGCCATTATCATTCTACCTTTAAAGAAACTCTAGCTGTCAAGTATGGGATAAAGCATTTTGAATTTCATCTAATTGGACATCACTTTATTGTGATTATGGACTATTATTCTTTCCTCAAGATGCTTTCCTTCAAGGGTAAGTCTGTGCCACATTAGCAACTTCTTCGATGGGTAGAATGGTTCAGCAAATATAACTTTGATGTTTAACATATAAAAGGCAAACAGAACTTCCTCCCAGATTATCTTTCTCGTTCCAAACCAAAACCCTTAGATTCATTTACAGTTCTCCCTCAGATCTTTCTCATGGATCATCTTTGCCCTCATCCTAATCCCAGAAAAAATATCAGTCCTCTCCACTACTGTCCTGCAACCAGAAAATAGTCTTCCCCTCCAGATTGTCCTCTCACAAATACTACCACCCCTAAAACTGTTTGTTAACCGCCATCTATTTCATTACCTTTACCTATTTTCTATTAAACACCAAATTACTCCCTATGAAAATTTCTTTCAGATTGATCAACCCTTGTCTATCATGCTTTAGTTTGATCAATCTTCTCTCATATAGCCAGAAGAAATTTGGTTCCTTTGGTGTTTATCTGCTTTATATACTCATCTGATTCTATTTCCTTTTATCCAAATTTATGAAATTTTGACTACCTCCAGCAACCATGATTCTCTGCAATGGTAATTTTCGAAATGGTATGCTCCTATTTTCTGGTGGTGCCATGAATTTCTTAAATGAACTCAAGATCTTGATCTTTGGAAGAAGTCTCCAAATGAAGCTCATCAGTATTCAGTTATCTACTTCTTCACTCGGTTATATATTCTAAATCCAACTTAGAATTCCATGTGGTCCCAACCTCAAGCATTTCATTGGCGTACTTTCCATTTTCCTAATCCTTTGTAAAAACCATCGATCAAGAATGCTCTCTATCTCTCCCTCTATGAGCTCAATAATATCAATCCAGCTACTCTTCATCCAACGGTATTAGACAATGCTGAGTCATCCTCATGTCTTAATTATTTGGACTCCCTGTTCCAAGATTCCCAGGACCCTTATGCTTCTTTAATGAACCTGATGACCCCAGCACTCAAGATTATTTGACTGCATTTGAGCAACAGGTTAAAGCAGACCTTGATAGAGAAAAAGGAAAATAAAAAGTTAATTGGCCTCTTTCTCTAGACATATCTGATCCAGAAGATATGAATCTTTCTCCATCTCACGAACCATTTCATTTCAACCACAAAGATTAAAGCAGATGGTCCCATATGATTGATGCTGTCTCCCATTTGACTGTATTATTATGTATTGTGAGCTGTAAAGAAGATTCCTCCTTATCTATATAATTATTGCTTGCTTTAGTTAGTGGTTTAAGTTATAAGCAATGACATAAGTAATGTCTATATAATTATGGTTTGTAAGCCTTCTAAGGCATAAGCTTTCTTACTTCTCTCTCTTGTAATATCCCATTGTGCAATAAAAATATGTTTGCTTAATCTTTCTTTCTCTTACCATTCAATGTTCTTTAACAATCTTTCATAGGCTGCTATAATTAGTCTCAAGGTCTATAGATCTTTTAAGAAACCTAAGAGGATAGTCCTCACTTAAGGCCGAGAGTGAGTGCTGTGTTTGGACAGTCATAACTGGTTTTTAGCTTAGATCTATAGTCCCCTAAAAATTGGTATCAGAGCCTATGGAATGATTTGTTAAGACATTGTTATGGTAAGAAATTTCATCTCTTATGTCTCTTTAAAGAATTCCTTCTTCTCTTTTGTTATCTGTAAAACCTTCTACTCTTAAAAAAAATAGATTTTCTGTATGAATTCTCTTTTCTTCCTGATTCTAGCCAGATTTCAAACACTCATTTACCTTTTCTTAATCCATATGATGCTTTTGCTAAACACCGTACTAATGTGTTTTCTAGCACTAGATCTCTTATTCACAGACCTTTATCCCCGGTTAAAGAATATGTTCAATCATCTTCTTTTAATCAATGTCCAATTAAAGCTACTGGCCAAGAAAAATTCATCAATTTAGAAATTCCTTCAAAGTTTCTTCAGATCTGGCTTTGTCAAGGCTTTACTCATCTCTATTTTGGTGCTATTCGCATAGCAGTTACCTACCATGGATGTAAAGGACTCCCAATCTTTGCATGACTTGCTCTTCTAGATTCCAGATATCTAGAATACCAACAAGCTGTTATTGGCACTGTGCAAACCTCTTTGAATGCTGGCACTGTCATGTTCACTTTTTATCCTAATTTTAACATGAGATTAGAAGATCTCCATCTTCTTCATGCTTTGCAGGTCCAAATTCAGATCTCTGGTGCAGAAAAAGTTCAAACAATAGATGTGGCAACTCTTCACTACCAGATGATTTATCGTGTCTAAAATCATGCCATGGATATGTCTCTTCCTTGTTCCTCTGATTCTTTAATGATTATTGCAGACTCTACAAAAGTTCCTACTTATGTGCAAATACCTAAGCAGCTTACAAAAGATCAACTGCTGGAGTATTTTCCTCAATTATGGCTAACTAGCTATGAGAAGCTTCACCAACAGAACCAGCCTTGATGATGTCTCCCACTTGATTGTTTTATTATGTATTGTGAGCTGTAAAGGAGATACCTCCTTATCTGTATAATTATTCCTTGCTTTAGTTAGTGGTTTGAGTTGTAAGCAATGACCTAAGCTACATCTATATAAGTATGGTTTGTAACCTTTTAAGGCATAAGCTTTCTTACTTCTCTCTCTTGTAATATCCCATTGTGCAATAAAAATATGTTTGCTTAATCTTTCTTTCTCGTACCATCCAATGTTATTTAATAATCTTTCATAGGATCCTGTAATCAATCTCAGGGTTTATAGATCTTTTAAGAAACCTAAGAGGATAGTCCCCAGTTAATGCCAAGAGTGAGTGCCGTGTTTGGACAGTCATAACTAGTTTTTAGCCTAGATCTATAGTCCCTTGAAAATTGGTATCAGAGCCTATGGAATTATTTGTTAAGACATTGTTATAATAAGAACTTTCATCTCTTATGTCTCTTCAAAGAACTCCTTCTTCTCTTTCGTTATCTATAAAACCTTCTACTCTTAAGAAAATAGATTTTCTATATGAATTCTCTTTTCTTCCTGATTCTATTTAGATTCCAAATACTTATTTACCTTTTCTTATTCCATATGATGCTTTTGCTAAACACTGTAATAATGTGTTTTCTAGCATTAGATCTCTTATTCGCAAACCTCCATCCCAGGTTAAAGAATATGTTCAATCATCTTCTTTTAACCAATGTCCTATTAAAGCTAATGGCCAAGAACAATTCATCAATTTAGAAATTCCTTTTGAGTTTTTCACATCTGGCTTCATCAAGGCTTTACTCATCTCCATTTTAGTGTTATTTGCATTGCAGTTTCCTACCATACACGTAAAGGACTCCTAGTCTTTGCATGACTTGCTCTTCTAGATCCTAGATATCTGGAATACCAACAATCTATTATTGGCACTGTGCAAACCTCCTTGAATGCTGGCACTGTCATGTTCACTTTTTATCCTAATTTTAACATGAGATTAGAAGATCTCTATCTTCTTCATGCTTTGTAGGTCCAAATTTAGATCTCTGGTGCATAACAAGTTCAGACAATAGATATGGCAACTCTTCACTACCAGATGATTTATCGTGTCTAAAATCATGCCATGGATATGTCTCTTCCTTGTTCCTCTACTGCTTTAACGATTATTGCAGACTCTACACAAGTTCCTACTTGTGTACAAATCCCTAAACAGCTTACAAAAAATAAGTTATTGGGGCATTTTCCTTAATTATGGCTAACTAGCTATGAGAAGCTTCACCAATAAAATCAGCCTGTTCAATCTACTAAGCCTGTCTTTATTAAAAAGAAAGATGGCTTGGTTGAAACTCATTTTTAATCTCATTACATTAAAGCTGTAGAATCCTCTACTGCTCCTATTTTCTCTACACAGTTTATGCTCTAACCTATCTCTTTTGCTTCCTAGGAATCCATTCCTATTAAAGCTTTTAATGCTACTAGCAACCCTGTTTATGCCTTCAAACGTGATGTTCATTGTTATTAGGATGCTTGTTACTGTGATGATTGCATGCAGGATGCAGAATATGATCTTACTGATGAAGATTCTAAAAGACAACAAAGAAAATCTAAAAATAAATGTTCCTCTGAAGCTTATTATCAATACTCTCTTGATGAAGATGATGATCCAACCATTAGTGCCTTGGGATAACCTTCTGGCAAATATGATTATTCTATGAGATATTCTCCACCTCCTCATTACCAAAAACCTTTTCAATTTCCAGTACCACCATCTCCTTGTAAACCTTCACCTTCTTTTCCTTCAACACCACCTAAAACTTGTGCTTCTTCCTTACAATGGGAACCTAAAACTTCTCTTCCTTCTATCCACATGTATAAACCCACTACCTCTTATGAAGGAGAACCATTGCTTAAAAGGTTTAGATCAACCACATTTCTTTTTAGGGAAACAGGCAATTTCAAGATCAGGATGGCGACATGCAACCTTTAATTGAGGATCTTTACCCTTTCGAAGAGTATCCTTAATAAGCTTCTGGGAGGTACAAAATTTATCTAAGGCCATGAGAACCTTTTGATAAATTTATCCAAGACTGAGAGAATTAAGCTAAATACATTATTCTTGTAATAAGAACATAATACTATTGGAAAGTTGCTCAGGAATAGAGGATAAGAATCCTTGTTTCAAATTGGGATCATTTGCACCATTAAGCATACAAAAGACTTTTGACATACACTTATAATGCTTATTCAAATGTTTCTTGAGAAGGGAGCAACATTTCATTCTGAAGTAATCAGCATGAACAACTTCTTCTGTGTCACCGATAGTGCCAAAGAATTCAATATGAATTTGTTAAAGAACGAAGGTAAGAGAGTCACTATGAAGGAACTGTAATTTTGAGTATTCATCCAAATTGACAAACCAGTCATGAAGGTGACCAGTAAATCTGGAGGAAAATTCAACAAAGATCTGCTTAAGTGGAGGAGGATTGAGTCTTCTAGTTTGAAGCTCAAGCCAAGAAAAGAATTCTTGGAGATGATCTCGCCATTTATGATGAGGAATATCCTCAAAAGTGAACCAAGGACTTGTAGAAGGCCTATGACGAACAGGACGAACATCAATATTGTTGTCATCAAAATTATCATCCTTATCTTCATTAGGAATCAGTATAATATTAAGGATGGGTGGTAGTACTCTCAGCAAGGGGTCAGCCATGAAAATGAGAAAGTGTTTTGGATCAGAATCTAAAAGGTAAGAATCTAAGTCTGAAGAACTCAAAGGGTGAGTTGGAGCAAGTAAAGGGACATCTTGAAGAGATTTTTTTAAGGGTATTAATGAGAGAATTAAAAGATGGATCAGGATTAGAAACGGGATAAGGTTGGATCATGTGTGTGGTAGGTTCAGAGATTTGTATCCCTTTTCTTTTTTTATCTAAAGTAGTAACAGGAGGTGAAGGGGATGAGGAAATAAGTAGAGGTTTAAGGTTGGTAAGTTTAGGTTGTTTATGAAACTGAGTTTTCATGAAAAGTTCATGTCCATAACCTAAACTAGGGAGATCACTGTAAGAAGGTTCTTGATAGGGATGTACTTGGATCAAAGGCTGATGAGAATAAGGTGTATATGTAGGGGTAAATAAGGGAAATGAGGGTGGAGGATGAGATCTATTGAGATCTTTTTTGATAGTAGCAATTTTAGCTTTGAGCTTTGTAACTTCAGTAGCTTTTTGTTTAAATGTAGTATCATAATTTTTCTGAGCAATGGAAGTAATCAATTGCTTATCAAGTTCTGCAACTTGATTTTAAAGACGTTGAAGTAGCGGATATGTAGCAAAGTTTTGATCAGAGATCTTGGAGTCCAAAGAGTCAACTCGAAAGGAAACATGCCAAAGCTTTGATAAACTGCTGCTGTTGCTGCTTGAATTACTTTTGATTTGCAGCCAGAGTATCCATCCTGTCCATGAGAGCAGTGTACTGAGCAGAAGATAGGGTGATAGAACCTTGATTCGGGGCAGTAAGAGGATTACACCAACTCCGCTCCATCTTGTATAGGTATTCCTCGTGATCTATCAGTGTAAACCCAAGCTTGGTAGTGTCATCCTTCACTATGTTCTTCATATTTTTTAGCATTATTTCATCAAGATAGGTAGCTACGGGGAGGCTTTTATCCTCATCCAATAGGCACCCAAAATATCTGGCAATTAGGGTAACCCAGCCACCCAGAGAAATTTTGTTGGCTTTGGTGGGCTTCTGTTAGATTTTTTTTTAAGTTTATTCCACCAGTGATAGGCACCATTGATGTGGTAGTGCCTAACCATGCAGGAAAGGATGAGAGCCTCTGGTAGGTTGATTTGCCTGGCACTCTGTACATGAGTCATAAAAGACATAGAGAAGAAATGATATAAAATTCTAAACACATGATCTTGCAGCAAGTGCGATTTGGTGGTCCCTGACACATAAGGGCCTCTAATGAGTGGATTTCTGATATCCTTCCAAGCCACATCTTTTATGTATTCTTCATAGGCAAATAGGCCATTAGGTGGGAATCCCAATGCTTCAGTAACTACTGCCAATTTTTCCTCATAGAAATTTCCTTTCAGGTAAAAGGTCACCATATCGAAAGCCTCACCATGCCCAAAATGGAACTGAATAATGGATAGGAAATCTTTGGTTAGATTAGGGTATATTAGCTCCCTACATGCAAAGAAATTTTCCCATTTAATGGCTGTAATGTGGCCTTTAACCTCCTCTTTGATTCCTAATTTCTCCAATAAGCTCATATCTAGGTAGATCGAAGGAAGATACTTGCAGTTGGAGAAAATCTCATAGTTTGTCTTCATCTTCTTAGGTACCCAACTTGGTATCTTCAGTCTTTTCTTTTTCTTTTTCCTTTGTTGCATAAGGGCTGGTGGAGGTGGCTGACTAGCCTCTGCTTGCTCTTCAGATGGTAATGGTTGGCTAGATAGAGGAAGGACTGCCTAAGCTCGAGAAGAAGAGCTTGAAACACGGGCTTGCTTAGGTGCCATTGCCTAAAAACAAAAATAAAGAGGTTAGTAAGCCTTAACAGGATAAAAGAAACACATAAATATTATGAGCAATCCAAGAGAAAAGTGGGGTAGAACAAAAGAGACAGTAATAAAGGCAATTAAAGTAGTGAAAATGGTAATTGAACTAACTGAGAAAGAGTTACAGCATAAAGCAAACATTGAACACATGAACCCAAATCAACCAAAGACAGAAAATGGCACAACCAATTAGCAATAATGGCACAAAGGTTACTACAACATAAGTGCCTAACAATCAACAAGCAACCTCAATCTTATCACATTGAAAAGTATAAATTCCAGCAACTCATAAGAAATAATCCCAACAACTGCTAACTTTCAACTGAATTCCAACTAAACCTTAGCAATAAAATTCCACTTAAAATCGTGCTAATTCAAAATGGTTCAAATGCAGGTAGAGATGCAAGCACCATTGTCATATAAAAGGATAAACATGAATAACCTGAGTCATAATTCAAATGATCTAAAGATAAGGGTGCTACTCAATTTCAACAGAGCACAAAATAAGCCGTGGCTAAGATTTAAGAGCTTACTAAGAAAAATTATCGATGTATTCTCAAATTTCTAATCAATCAAAGCACAAAAGAATATCAAACTTTCATCAACAGGTATGGGTCATCGACTAAGAAAAACCATGAATAAATATGAATGCAAAGTTTGATGTATGGCACACAAGAAGTTTCCTCGAGGTACGTGTTACTCAACCTCTATGACCGAGTCATCTTTTGGAAACTAGTAGCCCACAGGTCGAATCGTTTCAGCCTATATACCTCAAGGATGCAATTGAACATACAAATGCACATGAAAAAATATTGGCTAACTCAAACTATTAGAACAGGATTTGGCATGCTTATTTGATCACGAAATAGGCTTGACAAAAGTAAAATGACAAGTTAAGGTTACCTACTTGTAACAGTTCCAAATCAACACACAAAGCAAGTAGAGTACAAGTGCTTCTATTAAGATAGCAACAAAGCCGCAAATGAAGTGCCCAAATAATTCAAGGCCAATCCATGAAAAAAGCAAGCATATATAAATCTTAAGACATGACAGTCCCATAAGGTAAAAATACATCACTGCCCAAATTGAACCAATAATGCAAAATTTTTTCCTCATCATGCTCAATCAAAATGTTAAATAAGTGTATAATCCAAACAAAATTGCTAAGAATTTGTAAGTTCAAGATTGTCCTATCACATATTTGAACCGACTAAGGGTAAAAAAGGTATTCAATGGTGATGATTATTACAAGAAGAAAAATAAAAGGCACAATTGACTAAAATAAACATAAGATAACAAAACATTACTTCAGTGACCAAGCGAAATCCAACATTTCTTCTAATTTTAACAACCAACATAGTAAAATAAAAGAAATAATAAAAAAATTAAACAATCAAGAAAATAAAGGGGGTTTAGAGATCGTACCTATAGCCTTTACACCATCCTTACACAATCGGTCACAACAGACCAAAGGCAACACTCAATGATCATAAAAAACTCAAATGAAAGTAGGTAAAACCACTAAAAGTTCAACGAAAGAGAAAATAAAAAAATGATGGCACAGTAAACATACAGGCATGGAGATGAAAATCTTGACTAAAACAAAACAAAAGATAAAATCTAAAATCAAAGAATGAAAATATCGTTATTGAAAGAAAGCTTTTGAGAAAAAAAAAACTTGAAACAAATCAACACAGGAGAAGAAAAATATGAACAAAACATTAAATAGGAAGACAAAACACACCAACAAAAGAAAAAAATCAAAAATCAAAAGAGAAAAATAGAAAAGAACAAAGATGTAAAACCCTAAAAAAAATTACCAAAAATCAAAAATAAAAAGAAATTAAAGAAAGAGAATACTTACTTGGTCGGTGAAGATAAGGAGTAAGAAATGAACTAAGAACAGCCGTAACAAGAAAAAGAAAAAGTTAGGGAAGAAGAAGAAGAAAGGAAATAGCAATAAAAACAAAAACACCATGTTTTGAAAAACTAAAACAAACCACAAAAGAAAAGTCCAAACAAGAAGAAAGCAAAAAAGGAGAAGAAGAGGCTTACTGGTCGAAGATGATGGAAAGCAGCGGCGGAGAACAATTGAGAGAAGAAAAGAACAAGAGAAAAAGAAAGAGAGAAAGTATAAGAAAAAAGTAAAAAAAAAATGAAGCCTTAAAATAAAAAGGGGGGAAAAACTACCAGTAGCCTAAGGAGTGCATCAGACAAGTAAGGTTTTTAAAAAATATATATTTTTTTAAAAGGGTCACAGTTACCACAAAATTCATAGTAACTGTGAGATACCCCAACATTAGATCTGGACTAAAAATGAACATAGGTCACGGTCAGTACTATAATTATAGTAACCGTGATATAAAATGCATATCGTTACTCGACTAAAATGAGGTCTAGGTCATGGTCATTATGAAAACCATAGCAACTATGAGGTAAGATAAATTTTGCCTCTGGACTAAAAAGGGGTGTAGCTTACGGTCATTATGAAAATCATAGTAATCATGAGATATCCTAAATTTTTGCTTTTGGACTAAACTGAATTGACCTCACGGTTACCAAACAAAACCAGTAACCATAACCTAACATACTCTGAGATCTAGTCTCTAAATTGACCTATGTCATGGTCACTAGAAAAAAACCTAGTAACCGTGAGACACTAAAATTTACCAAAAAAATTTATTTATCTCACGGCCTCCTAACTATTAAACTAAGACTTCTTCTCCACTTAAATGATAGAAAACACCAAAATTATGACTTAAACTCACAACCCTTTGAACCACTACCCTAAACATGACTACTAAAAGGAAAAATAACACTAAGCATTCTTAAAAGTAAAAGTTAGAGATAGTTATGCGTTTATCAAGTCACAGCTAGACTTTTAATTACCATTAAAGGTCTTGGAGAGTGACGATCACTGAAGCACCCTCAAATGTTAACTCAAAATAGGGCTTCACGCGATGTCCATTCACCTTGAATTCTTTCCCATCTCTTAGGTGTTTAAGAGTCATTACCCCAAATTTATCCACTCTCATAATCACATAGGGCCCTTTCCACCTTAATTTCAATTTTTTTTTGGAAATAATCTAAATCTGCTATTGTAAAGAAGCACTTTTATTTGGGGTGTAAATTCCTTCTTGGTTACCATTCAATCATGCCACTTCTTCGTGTTGTCCTTCTACTTCATGGGATGTTCATAAGCCCAGAATCTGAGCTCTTCCATCTCATTTAGCTGTAAAGACTTGCATTTTCCTGCACTCTTAAAGTTAAAATTCAAAAACTTTATAGCCTAATAAGCCTTATGCTCTAATTCCACTGGTAGGTGATAGGACTTGCCAAACACTAATCTAAAAGGTAACATTCCTATTGGTGTCTTAAAGGCTATCCTATATGCCCACAAGGCTTCATCTAGCTTAAGGTACCAATCCTTTCTAGATGCATTGACCATTTTCTCCAAAATAGCTTTTAGCTCCCGGTTAGACAACTCAACTTGACCGTTAGCTTGGGCATGATAGGTGGTAGTGATTTTGTGCCTCACTCCAAATTTTTTTAATAAGGCTTTAAATTAGTGGTTAACAAAGTGTTTCCCACCATGATTGATGGTAGCTCTCGGGGCTCCATAACGGATGAATATGTTCTTCCTTAATAATTCTAGGACAACCTTCACATCACAGGTCCTAGTGGCTATAACTTCTACCCACTTACATAATTTACTACCACCAGGATATATTCAAACCTATAAGAGATCGAAAAAGGCCCTATAAACTCTTCTCCCCCATAAATCAAACTGATGGAATATGACATGGTATGATAATCATGATAGCACAGAGGGAAAACAAAAATTTTTATCATACATACCATACATATCCAAAACTAGGAACGAAAACATGCAATTTTAGGTTGTAGAACTTACAAGTTAAGATGCCTTTTAGATATTGATTTCGGTGATGGCTAGCAACTAAGATGACTTTGTCCGCCTTAGATCTCAATCACCAATGCCAAGGAATAGCCTTTTACGCCACTCCCTCTATTCTCACACACACAATTGCACCGACGGCTTAAAATCGAGATTGCTAGCTCTCTTTTTCGGTATTGTGTAATGGTTATAGTTTGAAGCTACAAGACTTGATCTTGTACTTCTTTTAGGTACTATTAATGCCCAAGAACACAAGAAAGCAAGGAAGAATCCTTCTCCTTGTGTATTTCGGCCAAGATAGAATTTTGAGAGAGAGAGCTTCTTTTCACGCAAAAACTAGAATAATCCTCCTTAGGGTTTTCACGTTTTTTCCACAAAATATATATATCCTCTTTCCTTTAAGTGATAGCCCTCAAATATACTACCTTAAGATAATTAATATTTGCCTTTATCACTTAATTAAAATAAGTAATATTTATTGATAAAAACTCTTTCAATTTATTCAAGATAAAATCAAAAGTCATTTAATCAAATAATATCACTTATTTTAGGATAAAAGATAAGACATTTAAATCTAATAAATCACTTAAATAATAAACTATACATGTGCCGAAATTCCTTGTGATTTCTCTTAGGAATTTCGGCCACATCAAATTATACTTAGATGATTTAATTAGATAAATATGTCTTTAGGCTTTAATACTCAATTAATTTAATTAATGTAACATAATTAATTAATTGAAATTAACCTTGTGGGCTGAATTCTCTCTCTCATGGACCAAAGCCCAATAGCAATTTTATAACCTATTACTTACATTAATTTAACTTTAATTAAAAGCCCAAATTAATGCCCAATACTTAATTTAAGTATTTTAAGCCCAATGCTTTGTGTGCGATCCTATAGGTCCATTTAATGTTGGCAATGAATTAATAAATTAATTCAAAGGCTATATATATTCTCTAGCAAGATATTATAGCAATCCAAATTAAATGAAAATGCATATGGCATTTGGTGACCTAATACAATTTTGCATAGTCCCCTTACCCTTAAATATCAGAATTAATATAAGGCATGAAACTAGTCATCCTTATATATTTTAATTCCTTTCTTGATATTCCAGTGCCACTGAACTCTCAGATAAATAATGATTACTCATTATTTCATCTCGGTATGGCCATACACTTCTCAGTTCACTGATCAAGTGGCCGATGATATTTTCTCTCTTATTGAGAGGGGTAATCCCTTCACTTCTCTCATGCTCTCTAACATGAATCAATGCATACCCAATCATACCCGTACTTGTCACTCTGTTACGAGCACGTTAGGTGTATGTCAAAGTACACAGTAATTCATAAAGAGTTTCATAGAGATTTCAGGTCTAAGAACTCCGATACAAAACTTGCATATGAGAAACACTTATGACTTGTACCATGTAGTGTTCTCATGAGCGGATCGTATCCAGATACCATGTTCTTTAACATGTATCTATGATCTCTGATTGACACTCTTGTCCTAATGATCCGTAAGACAGAACTCATAATATCAGAGAGAGCATACTAGTCTTAGTTCATTGTTATTCCCATAACAATGACTGACTAGGGATATTTAGAATGATGTCTCATTTGTTTCAAGGTCTTACAACCATGTGCCTCACACATGATAACTTAAACCGAAACAACACTCTCGAATAGTTTTATCAATTGATATGCACAGGAATACAAAGGATAAAACAAATGCCTCATTTTATTAATTCAAAGTGTTTTATTACAATGCATTGGGGCTAGGGCTTACACTAACACAAACAACTCTACCTCAATCATATTGGTTAATGGCATCTCATCTCTCCTAGTTATATTTCCCACCATTTGACATCGATCACAAGATTGAATAAACAATTTAACATCATTAAATAAAGTGGCCCAATAAAATTCAAAAGAGAAATTTTTGATACCATTATATTGGGTCCATGATGTCCACCAGCTTCTCCACTATGACAGGCTTGGATAATCTCTACTTGCTCTTCATTTGGGATATACCTTCTTAATACTTGGTCAGCATAAAGGCAAAAAAGATAAGGATCATCCCAGATGAAATATTGCCTATTAGCTTTCAGCTTCTTTCTTTATTGCCATGTGAAGTCTCTTGGCATATAACCACCCGTGAGAAAATTTACAACATTAGCGAACCAAGGTACAAAAACTTCACAAACAAACAAGGCACAAATACGCTCATCAGGGAATAAATATAATATCTCCCATTTTTCAATATGATCATGCTCCAATCTAGATAAATGATTCGCCATAAATTTTCGGCTCTATTTTTATCCTTAATCTCCAAGTTGAATTCTTGTAACAGGAGCACCCATCTTATCAATCTTGGCTTGGATTCTTTCTTCACAAAAAGGTGTCTTAATGCCGCATGATCAGATCACAACATAATTTTTGCTCTAAGTAAATAGGATCAAAACTTCTTAAAATCAAATACAATGACAAGGAGTTCTTTCTTGGTTGTGGTATAGTTGACTTGAACTCCTGTCAAAGTGTGGCTCGTATAATAAATTGCACAAAACACTTTCTCTCTCCTTTGTTTTAGCATCGCTTCCACTGCAAAATCACTTGCATTATACATTAGCTCAAAGGGCAAATTTCAATCCGGAGATATGATCATTGGGATGAAATAAGCCTTTCCTTCAATGATTCAGAAGACAACAAACATTCCATCATTGAATTTAAAAGGAGCATCTTTCATGAGCAATTTTATAAGGGATTTGAAATTTTTGAAAAATTCTTTATGAACCTATAGTAAAAGCCTGCGTGCATTAAAAAACTTCTAACTCCCTTGACATTAGTTGGTGGTGGGAGCTTTTCTATGACTTCTACCTTAGCCTTGTCCACCTCAATCTCCTTTTCTGAAATTTTGTGCCCTAAAATTATGCCTTCCCTCACTATAAAGTAGAATTTCTCCCAATTTAGTACTAAGTTGGTCTTTTTATGCCTACTTAGCACCAAATCAAAATGTTCTAATCATCTCTCAATATCTAGCCCATAAATGGTGAAGTCGTCTATGAACATCTCCATAAATTTTTCTATAAAGTGATGGAAAATTACCATCATGCACCGCTGAAATGTAGCTGATGCATTACACATTCCAAAAGGCATCATTATATAGGCGAATGTACCATAAAGACAGGTAAAGGTTATTTTCTCTTGGTCTTAAGGGGCTATGGGAATTTGCAAATATCCCAAATACCCATCTAAGAAACTATAGAACCTATTCCCCGTTAACCTCTCTAACATTTGTCAATAAATGGCAATGGAAAATGATCTTTCCTAGTGGTATGGTTCAATCTCCTATAATCTATGCACACTCTCCAACCCGTAACTGTTCGAGTTGAAATGAGTTCATCTAGTTCATTCTTAACCATTGTTATTCCCCCCTTCTTAAGGACATATTGTACTGGGCTAACATCACTATTAGAGATTGGATAGATTATACCTGAATCAAGCAATTTGAGTACCTCTTTGTTAACAACCTTTTGCATAGCTGGATTGAGCCTTTTTTGGGATTAAGCTACCGATTTGCAATTGTCCTCCATAGGAATCCAATGAGTGTAATAACTTGGATTAATACCTTTTAAGTTTGATGTCTCCCATCCTATTGCTTTTTTTGTACTTTTTCAACACCTTGAGTAGCGTCTCCTCTTCAAAACCTGACAACAAAGAAGAGATAATTACTGGCTTTTCTTCTTGCTCTAAAAATACGTACTTTAAATAAGGAGGAAGGGGTTTAAGTTTAGATTTTGAATCCCCCTCTTGTAAAGTAGTTCTCTTTTACTTTAATTTCTCCTTTCTACAATCTTTCTCCATAGCAAATTCTTCATTGTCGAATCGAAGGGTGACCTTTTGACCATGGACATCTATCAAAGCCTTTGCAGTATTCAAGAATGGTCTTACCATAATAAGTGGCACCTTTCTATCTTTCTCCATTTCCATGACTACGAAATCCATGGGGAAAATGAATTTTTTCACTTTCACCAATAGATCCTCAATTATTCCTTTTTGGCTTTCTTATTGATCTATCTGCAAGTTGAAGTCTCATTCCTGTCTCTTTGAGGTCGCCTAGATTGAGTTTTCTGCATATGGAATATGGTATCAAGTTAATGCTGGCCCCTAAATCACACAAAGCGTTCCCAACAAAAGTCTCACCAATTTCACAAGATAGAGTAAAGCTACCTAGATCTTCCATTTTTTTCGAAATCTTATTCATGATAATTGCATTACAATTCTCCGTAAGTTCTACAGTCCCATACCCTTTTAATTTTTTTTGTTAGAACAAAGTTCTTTTATGAACTTAGCATAGTTGGGCATGTGAGCTAAGGCTTCAGCAAAAGGTAAGTTAATGTGTAATTTCTTGAACATTTCTAGAAACCTAGCTAATTTCTCATTTTCTTCTCTTTCCTACTATAGCAGGAAATGACAATATATTAATGTCAAGGTCCTCTATGGTTGAGTTCACTATACTCTTTCCTTTGTCAATCTTTGGAGCATCTACATCTAGCTCAACTTTAGAGTTAGAATCACTGACCTTTCATGTAGGTTCCTTCATATGAGTTAATGAAGTTGGTGATTTACCTTTCTCTTCCTTTTGTGCTAGCTCCTTGCCACTTCTCATTGTGATTTCTTTTGCCTCCTCTTTGGGATTACGATCCACATTTGAAGGAAAGGTCCTTGGTTATCTATTAGACATTGAAGTTGAAAGTTGGTCCAATTGTGTCTCCAAATTTCTCATAGAAGCATCTTAGTTTCTATTTTATTTCTCTTGAGATTTCCACCTTGCCTCTTGACTAGACATAAATTATTGTTGACTCACCATAAATTGTTGTTGACTACTTATGAAAGTATTGAAGGTGTCTTCAAGATTTAGCTTTTTCTCTTGCACAGGTGGTCTTTGTTGAAATCTCGATGGTTGATATGGTTGATGTTGGGGCTGGTTAGAGCTTTGTTCTTGATGGTGGTTTAGTAGATAGGGGGCTTGGTAGTGAGTGGTGGCTTGAGGTTGGTGAGGCTAATTATGACTGGTAGACATTTGAGTTAAAAGGGGGTTTTTGCTCGTGGTTGAAGATGAAACATGCTAATTTCCATCATTCCTAGAGAAATTTAGGTGATTCCTCATTCCCATATTGTATTAATTGCTATAAGGATCATTCTTTCTATAATCTCCTAGTGCATTTACATCTCCTACAACTCTGCCTTCTTGGACACCTTGCCCATTTTCACATGGTCCACTACCTTGAGCAACTGTAGCTACATTTTACACTTTCAAGCCACTTAACTCTTTCCTCACCAATTCTAATTATGCTTTCAATAATGCCACTTCATCTACATTGTGTAACCCTTGCCTCATTGGAACTGATCTAGGGGTATCCCATTGAGAGTCATTTACTGCCATCTCATCTAACAACTGAAAAGCTTCCTTTGGCAGCTTGTTCAAGAAAGACCCTACTAATGCTACATCTAATAGTGACCTTGTTTGAGGTGTAACTCCAGCATAAAATATGGTCATCAATTGGTAGATAGCTGTCTCATGGTACAGATAGCTTTTCAATAATCTCCTAAACCTCTCCCAGGCCTCATGAAAAGGCTTCGCATTCATTTGATGGAAACTTATGATGCTATTTCGGATGCTTGCAATCTTAGTTGGAGGGAAGAATCTCATCAGGAACTTTTCTTGCAACTGATCCTATAACCATATTGACTAGTATGGTAGCATTTGTAGCCACTCCCTTGTTTTGCCAATCAAAGTGAATGCAAATAGCTTCAATCTTACTGCATCCGTACTAACACCCAAAATTTGAACTGCATCACTAACTTTTAGAAATATGTCAATATGTTGAGCTAGATCTTCTACTTCTGAACTAGAGAACTGATTCCTTTGTACCATAGTGATGGTGGTTGGCTTGAGCTCAAATTGTACTCCTCTCGACAATACAATTATCCGATGATCTTCGTTCCACCATGGCATAGTGTAGTCTCTTATGGTCCTCTGCCTAGGCACTTCTTCTCTTCGTACTCCTAGCATCTCTTTATGTGCCATTGGCATTTTTTCATTTTCGGGAGGAAACTTATCAAAAGAAGGATCGTGCCCTATATTGTTGTCTCTATTGGCTCTCTTTCTTTAATGTAAGTTCCTCTCAATTTTAGGATCAAAGGGCGTTAATTGCTCTCATCTTGCTCTGTTCATGCACTAATATCACCTAAAAATAATCAAGAAAAATAAAATAAGGAAAAGAAAACACATACAAATAATAATCATAGCTTACCAACAATGCCAAATCCCCGGCAACAGTGCCAAAAACTTTTTTGGTTTGGTCTAGCAAGTGCACTAGATCGACAAGTAATAAAGTAGGGGTATAGTTAGGACACTCAAATATTGAACCCAAGGGATTATGTGTGTGTAAGCTATGAAAATTAATTGTATGCTAAAGAATTCCCAATTATTTGTGTGTAAGAGTTATCTAATTTCTATAATGGAAACTTTAACACTGAAACATGCAATAAAAAGAAATTAAATTCAAACTAGCAGTAAATTAAGTGTGAACTAAATTCTGGAAAATTAACAAGTGTAAAAATCTATAAAAATAAACCATTGCTCGAGTTCACTCATTCACCCCATACCCAATGTGAAATAATTCATTCCTACAATAATATATATATGAATGAATCCGGAATAACAATCTCAACCCAAGCGTCCTATTCTAGATATAGTTACTCTAATTACATAGCATCACATTCTGAAGCAAGACTTACAACTAGCTTAAGCACAGGTCTTAAATCCTAAGTTCAGGTTGCTTTCCCATTCCTGAGCCAAACAACCCAAAACCCATCTATTTCATTCCACACTCTAACTCTAAAACCAATAAATACTGCACATCTAGAGTCCCATTCTAGAGCAATCTAAAATAGACAATATTTTTTATAGAAAAGCTTAGCAAAATACATTCACAGCATTCAACTCACACAAGCATCAACATCCAACCAGGATATAAGATAAAATCATTCAACAAAGTTGGAAAATCACTTGAAGAGCCGAAAACTAATGTAATAAAATAAGCAACAATGAAATAAACCATTTATATATATATATATATATATATATATGTAACTGAAAATACGTTCAATATTCACATCTTTGGGTAGTTTGAATCCCTAAAACAACTAAAAGACTACTCACTATCCATTACAAAATGAAAAGAGAAAAGGATAGAATAACCCTTGAAATTTATGGTGGATAAACATCCAGTTGAATCCAAGTCTTCAATCTTCTTCTCCCAAGCTTGATTGGAAAATGAGCTCTAAACTATATAGATATATACTTTTAAACTATAAATCTATGTTTAATATATGTATTTTGATGTAAATCTATCTATTTTCAAGTAAATCTATGTATCTATGTATGTAAAATGAACAAAGGAATGAAAGAAAGAAGAAAGAAAACCCTAAAATTGAAGATAAACTAACTCTCCCGATTTTGCCAAAAAAATCTACTATTTATTGGTCAACATGGGTCACGGTTACTATAAATTTCTTGCTAACCATTACCTCCTTTAAAAATCCCTCTTTTAACTGATATAGGTCACGGTTACTATGAAATTATTAGTGATCGTGATGTAGCTCCGAATTGCATCTGGAAGGGGGTCACGGTTACCATCAAAATCCTAGTAACCATGAGATGGCTCTCTTCTTCATTCTGGACTGAAAATATTCCTACCTCACGGTTACTACCAAAATCCTGGTAACCATAAGGAACTCCTCTTTTTAGGCTTTGCACTAAAAAACTTCACAGGCCACGGTTACCACACTTGCATGCATAATTGCCCTGCTGATCATGACAAGCCTCAAAATGGTGTGTTTTGATAGAACACTTGGGTCACGGTTACTAGGAATTCCCTAGTAACCATGAGGTAACTACAAAAACCATAAAATTCCATCAAAAGCTCTCAAATTCGCACAAAAGTTATAATTAACTGAGAATGGGATAAATTATTATATGCAAGGAAAAATAGAGCAAAATAAACTAGAAAGACAATGAAAACTAAACTAAAATTAATCTAAAACTAAACAGTGAATTGGAGTTATCAGTCACTGTTAGGAATTATCGGTTACATGCATTATATACAGAAGCGAAATTTAAAATTTTTAACCAATAGATCTGATCTTACCATGAATTTATAATATAAATATTAATGAGAATAAGAAAAATCACCTTTAATTTTTGTTGAATAGTTAATTTTCCTTCTCACCGAGTTGTCGCAAACTACAGTGTCCAAAATTAAACACCTCCAATTAGTAATACACACTAGAGAAGGATTGAATGAACCAAGAATGATGGAACACAAGGGCTAGCCAAATTTCCCTTGATACTAGCAAGGGAGTGGCGGCTATGGTTTTTCAAAGAGAGAGAATTTATTTTCTCTTAATGTTCACTTAACCCTAAAATCCCTATCACTTGGATTTTTATAGTTAGGTTAAAAATGCAATTTCATAATGGGATTGGGCTCTATAAAATTGTTGGAGAAATATTAAATGGGCTTCTAAAATTATTAATAATTTATTTGGGCTCAATTAAATCCAATTTAAGTCAATTCATAAAGGACTATGCACAAAACCCATAAACTAGGCCCTTTATGCATACACTTGGATTTAAACACCCAAATGAATTCCAAATCCATCCAAATTAAATATGTAGGCTCAATAACACTTATGAAATATATTTAATTTATTTTGGTCTAAGAATTAGGCCTCTAAGGCATTCTATATGGGTTTGGCGTGTAACCCTTCCTCTAGAGGGTTTTTGCGCCAAAACCAATTCTCCAGGCCTCTTTTAATTCCTCCAATGGATCTATTAATTATTATATCAGCCCTCTAACACTTATTGTACAATAATAATTAATTATGAAATACAATATTTCAATTAGGTCCATTTTACAGAATATTTCTAAAAAGTTCTGCGAATAATTCTTCTTGATCATAATTAATTAAACTCTTTAATTAATTATTCTCTTATTCATTTTTATTCTCCCATAATAATATCAAATATTATTATTCTTGTCATTTTGCCATTTTATCCTTTACTCTATATGTGTGTGACCTATTGGGTTCCTATCCATATTGGCAGTATAATATGTAATTATAAGTTCTATTCAAGACTCATATGATTTAAACTTCTTTAAATCATTTTATCAATCCCTATTGTATTTATGATACACTATTATACAATTCATGAGCGGCCTTTAGCTAGGCATCATGACCACCCAAATGTCAGGAAAATCAAATGGTTTGACTATACCCTTCCATAGAAAAATTTACCGTGCAATTATTCTTTTTACCACTCTTATCTCAATTAGATTCTGAGTATGGATTTCTATCAACTCATATAAATCTAATTATGTATGTTCTATTAATTTAACCATTGTTCCCAAAATGCCCTTCATGGATCCCTATCCATCTTGACATATTACTTTGGCCAGAGATTATCTGAACAAGGCAATTTTAGAATCATGCAAGATAACTTCCCTCAATAAATCTGGGATGGTAAATCCTTTATCAATCACTCAACTATCTTCAAGTAGGTCATGATATACCCAACCTCCTAACTATGTTCACCTCTAGTTGGAAGTAATCAATTATAAAGTCAAAGTATATCACATGCTACTTAAGATAACCTTGGTAATCTCAAGTCTAAGGATACTTGCATAACCGCTATGAAGAGATTCCTCACTGACATAGATTTAATATCCATGTGAGGATTCTCTTTGAAGGTCTCCAATGAACTTGTTCTTCTAACAAGCATCCATATGTTAGCTTTGATCATCTTCCATAATCATAGTTATGAGAACCACTACTTGAACTATTCAAGAAGCATAACATGTACTAGTCTGTCCGAATTAATAATGTCCTATCTTGTTAATTCTATGACTAGGGATATTTAGATATTATCACATTTGCATGCAATAGACATCTCACATCATGAACACTTTTATGCTTGCCTTTGCATTGTGTTTATAATATCTAGGACTTCATTTATTAATTTAAGATTTACAAACTCATGTATTTAAACATAGCATTAATAAATGAATGATGCCTTTTATTAAGAATATGAGTTCATACATATGAAATGCATCCCTATTATATGGGCTCTAGGGCATATTCTCTAACAATCTCCCACTTGCACTAGAACCAATCACTCATATGTCTTAGACCCATGTTATTTATATGGTGATCATACTTTATCTGGGAATATACTTTAGTAATGGGATTCACCACATTATCATCTGTGGGAACCCTTTCTATTTTCACATAATTTCTAGCTATTATTTCCCTTATGAGATGATAGCGTCTGAGAACATGCTTGGATTGCTGATGAGACGATGGTTCCTTTGCTTACGTAATGGCTCCATTGTTGTCTCAATATAAACGAATCAGATCAACAATGCTAGGCACCACTCCTAATTCAGATATGAACTTTTTGATCCATACTGCTTCTTTGGCTCCCTCCGAAGATGCAATATACTCAGCTTCTTTCGTGAAATCAGTAGTTCTTTCTTGTTTGGAACTCTTCCAACTAACTGCCCCTCCTCCCATTATGAACACAAAACCAGACTGTGATTTACAATAATCTTTATCAAATTGAAAGCTGGCATCCGTATACCCATTTACTTCCAAACTGCCCTCCCTATATACCAAGAATATATCCTCAGTACTTTTCAAGTACTTAAGGATATTCTTGACAGCTACCCAGTATTCCTCTCCAAAATTGGATTGGAATCTACTTGTGACACTCAAAGCGAACACTACATCTGGACGTGTACATAACATAACATACATGATAGAACCAATTGCAGATGCATATGGTATTCTGTTCATGCTCTCTTTATCCTTTAGTGTCTATGGACACATAGACTTAGAAATATGTTTCCCATGCATCATAGGTATAAACCCTTCCTTAGAGAGATCCATATTTAATCTCTTTAATACTTTATCTATATATGTACTTTGAGAAAAACCAAACAACCTATTGGATCTATATCTATAAATCCTTATTCCCAAAATATAGGATGCTTCTCCAAGGTCTTTCATGGAGAATTGCTTAGATAACCATATTTTAACAAATTGGAGAAGAGAAATATCATTTCTCATGATTAATATGTCATCCACATATAGAACTAGGAAGACAATTGCGCTCCCACTAACCCTTTTATACACACAAGGTTCATCTTCATTCTGCAAGAAACCAAACTCTTTGATTGTCTCATTGAATCATATGTTCCAGCTTCTAGAGGCTTGCTTCAATATATAAATGGATCTTTAAAGCTTGCATACCTTTTTGCCATCCCCTAATGTAAACCCTTTTGGTTGTGTCATAGACACATCCTTTGTCAGATTTCCATTTAGAAAAGTTGTCTTCACATCCATTTGCCAAATCTCATAATCATAATGAGCTGCAATGGCTAAAAGTATGCTTATAGACTTAAGCATCACTATAGGAGAAAAGGTTTCATCATAGTCAATACCTTTTTTTTAACGATAGCCTTTTGCTACTAAGCGAGCTTTATAGATAACTATATTACCTTCCATGTCGGTCTTCTTTTTTAAGAACCATTTGCACCCTATGGGTTTTATCCCTTCAGGTGGTTGAGTTAAAGTCCATACTTTGTTCTCATACATTGAGTCCATTTTAGACTGCATAGCCTTAAGCCATAAATCACGTTCTGAATTGTTTAAAACTTCTTGATAGCTTATAGGCTCATTATGCTCTACTATAGTTATGCCTCTATCTGAATCAATGTGAAATCCATATTTCACAGGGATAGAATGCATCCTAGTAGATCTTCTAGGATTTTTTGTATAATTAGGTTCAACTGTAATCTCATCATTATGAAAATTAGTCTAGGGTTCAATCGGTTGATCTACTTCTATTTATGGGTCTTGAACTTCACCAAGTTCAATTTTTCTCCCACTGTCCTCTCGTAGAAGAAATTCTCTTTCCAAGAAGACAACATGCCTTGAAACAAACACCTTTTGTTCTAAGGGATGATAGAAATAATATCCAAATGTTTCTTTTATATATCTCATAAATAAACATTTATCAGACTTAACATCTAGTTTGTCTGACATTGTCCTCTTCACATAAGCAACACAACCCCATACTTTCGTATGAGAAAGTATGGATTTATTGTTATTCCATATCTCATATGGAGTAACATCAACCGATTTACTAGGAACTTTGTTTAACACATAAACTGCAGTTTCTAGTGCATATCCCTAAAAGAACTTAGGCAATTTTGCTTAGCTCATCATGGATCGAACCATATCTAATAGTATTTGATTTCTCCTTTTAAATAAACCATTATGTTGTGGTGTAAATGACGGTGTCCATTTAGATAAAATCCCATTATCTCTAAGATAATCTTGAAATTTTTGACTTAAGTACTCTCCACCTCAATCTGATCTAAGTGTCTTAATACTCTTGCCAAGTTGCTTCTCTACTTCATTTTTTAATTCTTTAAACTTTTCAAATGCTTCTAATTTATATTTCATTAGATAGATATATCCAAGCCTGGAATGATCATCTATAAAAGTAATGAAGTAGGAGTAACCTCATCTGGTATGTGTAGTCATTGGATCACATAAATCTGAATGTATTAAGTCCAAAACCATTTTAGCTCGTTCTCCTTTACCAATAAAAAGAGCTTTTGTCATTTATCCTAATAAACAAGATTCACATGTATCAAATGATTCATAATTAAATGACCCTAAATCACCTGATTTGTGTAATTTGGTCATGCGTTTCTCATTTATATGGCCTAAACGAGAATGCCATAAATATGAGGTATTTAGATTATCTTGTTTCATTCTCTTGGTATCCACATTATGCACTTATTTAATTAAACCAAGAACAAATATACCATTCTCAATGATAGCTTTAGCATAAAATATATTGTTCTTAAAAATGTAACAACATTTGTCTTTTAAAGAAATGTCATAATCGTTCAATAAACAACTGAAAGAAATAATATTTTGGATAAAGATGGAACATAATAACAATTATTTAATTCTAGTATTAATCCACTTGCAAGAGGAAAATGATAAGTCCCCACAACTGTTGTAGAGATGTTTTGCCTAGTAGCTGATTGTAGACATATTTCTGCCTCTCCAACTCTTATACTGCTTTTAAGCCCCTATAGATCATTACAAAAATGGAATCCATATTCGGTATCTAATACCCAAGATTGTTTTGAAGCAATATAATATGTATTAATTTTAGTCATATGAATATCTCAAGTAGAAGCATTAGCTTGCTTATTCTCCTTGAGAGAATCTAGATAAGCCTTGTAGTTACGCTTCCAATGACCATCTTTTTCACAATGGAAGCAAGTTCCTTTGGGATTCTCTTTTTTGGAAACCTTCTTCTTGGAAACCCCACCATTCTTTGGCTGCACCTTGGTCATCACCTTCTTCTTCTGCTTCTTGCCTTTAGTAGAAGTGACAACCATGACACTTTTTGAATCCTTCTTGAAGGATCCATTAGCTATTTTGAGCATGTTGATTAACTAAGGAATGGTTATTTGGATCTTGTTCATGTTGAAGTTAAGCATGAAAGGTGCATAAATTAGAGCCAACAAGTATAAGATTAAATCTATGTATAGATCATTATCCATTAAATAGCCAAGTCTACTCAAATGCTCAATATACCCATACATCTTTAATGCATGAGTAGCAGCCGAAGTGCCTTCCACCATTTTGCAGCTAAATAGAGCTCGAGCAATCTCATATTTCTCAGTTTTAGCCTGAGAAGAATAAAGCTCCTCTAGATACAAAATGATGGTTCTAGCATCCATCATCTCATGTTGCTTTTGAAGCTCTGAGGACATAGCACCCAGCATCAGACATGCCGTTGCTTCACTATCCTCCATGTATTTTCAATAAGTGCCCTTGATCTCATAAATGGAATCATCTGATGGAAGTGGTGGTTGATCTTTATCTAAGACATAATGGATCTTTTCAGCTTTGAGAACAATTCTCACTTGTCTGATCCAGTCAGAATAGTTGCTGCCAACCAGCTTGTTATCCAAGATTGATCGTATATTAATGTTCAATATGTTCATGATGATGACCTATATGTGAAAAGAAAATATATGAGAGTATGTTCATATATATGTATGCATTAATTAGGTCTTTAATTAATTTATTTACTCCCATTATTTTATTGTGAATTATCAGGCCTCACTATATAATTCAAGAAAACCCGATGGTTTTCTTAATGGGCTAATATCCAATCCTTGATATGTAATTTGACCTTAATTATGGTCAACAAGCCAAAATTCATACCCTTGAAAAGTAGGTATCTCTATACCAATTATGTCTCTACACAACTATTAGATCATTAGGTTATCAAGTCTTGATACATGCATATCATATATGCATTCCCTAATCTTGCCTCTAGAACCATTAGCCTTGACTGTGGTCAACAAGCTAATGGGCTAGCTAAGATGACCCATTTAATTAAATTCGAACATATTCTATATAATGTGAGCTTGACTGTGGTCAACAACCCATAATATAAAGAACTCTAGTTTTTCTCCAATTAATGGAAGGCTTATATACCTTAGTATTTGTTTGAGGGATTTTAGTTAAATAAGTCTCATCATACATGGTTGGCATACATTGGTATGCATCTTATATCTATCACATAAATATAAGCATGCAAATATGGTATAGTTATGGACTTTACTACATTGATTTCCCCAAGCCAAAAGGGAAATCAAAAGGTCATACATAGGTAATATGTATGATTCAAACAAGTAAAATAATTACATTATCTTCCATCTTGTGGATCTCCATCCGGCCCATCTCGCTCCTTGTTAGCGGTCTCCATCTCTATCTCTAATTCTAATATAAGTAATCTAATTACATATTACAATTTTAAAAAGAAATATAAACCAAAAACAAGTGGTCGGGACATGAAAGTCCTCATTGGGCCGAAACATACATTATGCTCAATCACATTAGGCCTTGTCCATAACTATCCATCATGCCAATCATACACCCTTATATACATTTCTAATGCATAAAGTAAAATCATATAATGGAATACTAACTTTGTTTCAACTCTTGAAACTTACTTTTGAGTTATTTCAATAATGTGATCAAATTAGGAAACTTTTTCCATTTTGGAAACTTCCATTTTAGGAAACCTTTTTGCATGCATGTGTTCTTGCCTTAATTATCAATTCAATTGATTATTAATTAATTATCAATTGATTATTTAATTAATTAATCATATTAAATAATTAAAAAAATTAATTTTGGGCTTAAAACAAAGGGTAGGCCGAAACCCACAAATT
This sequence comes from Excoecaria agallocha, assembly GCA_037975025.1. Lineage (NCBI taxonomy): Eukaryota > Viridiplantae > Streptophyta > Magnoliopsida > Malpighiales > Euphorbiaceae > Excoecaria > Excoecaria agallocha. Next base: position 78,194,503 of record CM075807.1, read on the forward strand.
TAAACCCTAAAGTGTGTTCACACACAAACTAGTTTTGTGTCTATTGGACCATTTGGGCCTTTTGAAATGAGCCAAGCCCACTCCAAACCTTAAAACACATTAATAAACTTAATTATAGTTTATAATATTTAATTTAAATCAGCTCTTTGGGCCCACTAAGTCATTCACTAATTTAAATCAAGGTCCCGTAAACATAATTAAGCCCATTAAGTGGCTTTAATGAATTAAGATTATTCCAATTAATTTAAGGCCCATTTTAATTAATCCAATTAATTAAAAACACATTAATATATCAGATATATCAGATTTAGAAGATTAAAAGCTGTTTTAAACAAGAACCCACCAAGAACACTAATTTATCGAACTTTTCGACTAAATTAGTTTTCATACAAAAATTGTTTGATTTTAATTTTGTTTGATCCTATGGCTTAATATCACCTATTAAACACATAAATTATCATCAAAATAATTTTGGAGTGGATCAATAAGAATTTAATTTAGAACAGCCCCTAATACTTTCATTGAAAAATAAAAACACTACATGCCGAAAATAATGATTCTTTTCTCAAAAGAATCGTTTTTATTTTTTATTTTATATATTTGATCACATACATCCAGAAAATAAATATTTATCATTCATGAACAATCAAATATGATATTTTAAAGTTCATG